>BGNK01004066.1:391-60144 GCA_003297005.1 Symbiodinium sp. clade A Y106
TTCTTACGGAATGGAATTATATTTCGATTCCGCTTGATCACATTTGGGAATATACATTTCTATATATTTCCTTTTTTCCCGGAACTTGAACGTATACGGACTAGGAGGGGTGCAAACGGTAAAGTATAGGGGATCCTAGCACCAATCCTCCTAAACCCATGTTCCAACTTTCTGGGGTTCACTTTACACTGAGGCTATCTGAGGCTCCCTAAACCCCAAAACCTAAGCCTGGCAGACAATAAGGCCGGGAATGGCGGTTTAGGTTTTTCAAAAGGAGCAGACCGCAAACATAATAATGATAAGCAGAATACCCTACAATTTACGACAACTTCCTTAATTAAACGTTATTGGGCTCTGGAGGGGCCTAACATCAAGACCAGCTAGGGGGGTTGATTGATCAGGTGTTTCCAGTGAAGGCATCCAGCACCCTAAAGCCGGTACCTTGCAGGTCACCCCTAAACTCTAAACCACCCGAAACCACCCTGAACCACCCTAATCCACCCTAAACCACCCAAAACACTAAAGGTCACCATTGGCACGCACGGCATCCGCCTCTCTGGTGGGCAGCGTGCTCGGGTGGCGCTCGCCCGCGCAGCCTTTGCGCCAAAAGCCGAGATTGCCCGGGCGCCCAGATCGTGGTCGTAGCTAAACCCTGTTCCCTAACCCCTGATCCCTAAACCCTAAACCGTTGTTTTGTACTTGTAAGGTTCTGGGCTGAATAGAGATAAGTGGCTTCTTGCGTCCTCTGATCCTCTGAGCTACGCAGGGTTGTGAGGTCTCAGGTTTTGCGAAAGCTTTTGGTTTAGATGCAGGATGTTTTCTGTTGCGAGTAAATCATTCATAAGGTTGTACAGGGTTCTGTTGAAAGGATCAGGGGACTTAGTAAGTGGGTTATAAGTAAGTTAACCACGGACATAATTGTTTGCTAACCAATTAAGGTACAATCCTGCTTTCTGAGTCCGGGTAGTCAAAGAGCAGACCATAGATTACAGAGGGAGCCTTACTTAACATGAATGTGGGTATATTCCTTCACGGCCTTAGGGTTTCGAATGTAGGCCTTGGTGTTCAGGTTCTAAGCTTTAGGGTTTAGGGTTTAAGCTTTAGGATTTAGGATTTAGGCCCTAGGGTTAGGATTTGGGTCCCTAAACTAAACCCTAAACCCGAAACCCTAAACCATAAACCCTAAAACCTAAACCCCTAAACCGTTTAGGATTTAGATCAGGATTCAGATATACGGGTTCAGGATTTAGGCCTTTGGGATTAGGAGTTCAGCCTCAGTGTTCAAGATTTAAGCTTCAGGGTTTCAGAGGTTTAGGTTTGGGGTTTAGGGTTTAGGGGTTTAGGGGTTTAGGGGTTTAGGGTTTAGGGTTAAGCGGATGGGATGATGTCCGATACCAAAGAGCAAGCTCACCTAAAAACTGCTCGGACTCGACCTGAACCCTCAACCCTAAAGCTTTGGTGCTGCGCTCCCCTAGACCGACGCCCTGAGTCTCTATACCCTGAGACGCCTGGTACCGGAATATTGAGTTTACCATAAATCATATGAATTTCAGTCATATTGCTTGTTTGAGGGGCAGTCTGACTCGGCACCATGGAAACCAACGGCTGAAGACATGCTGGAGGCCATAGTCTATGGGCGAAAGCTGCGAGAGAAGAACGAGACAACTGGCTTACAGATACCCTAAACCCTAAATCCTAAATCCTAAACCCGAAAAAGAAAAAGCCACACTCCCAGGCCCTAAGTCCTCAGCCCTAAACATCCCTAAAACTCGAAACCCTATACCCTAAGCCCTAAACCCGAAAGGGACAACCCTAAACCTCAAAACCCTAAACCTTAAAACCCTAAACCTTAAAACCCTAAACCCTAAACCCTAAACCTTAAAACCCTAAACCCTAAACCTTAAAACACTAAACCTTAAAACCCTAAATCCTAAACCCGAAAGTGACAACCCCACCCTCCCAGGCCATCCTCGACGATCCTTTCGCCTCCGTGGACGTCCACACGGGGCGCCACATCTTCGAGCACTTTGTCCTCGGAGAACTGCCGCTGGGCCCATAAAAGGTTCCTTTAAAGGGACCCATAAGGGTTCTACAAGGGATCTATAGGGTTTAGGGTTTAGGGCTCTGTAAGGCTACTATAGGGGATCTATGGGGGTTTAGGTTTTTAAGGCTTCGCCCAAGGGCTGGCTTACCCAGACCTCCAAAAGGATCTAGAAAGTAGATCCCCTAATTTGGGGCTCTATACTACGAAGGGCACTTTACAGGAACCCCCATTAAGGGATCTACTTTTTGGATCCTCCCGGGGGTCTGCTTAAAGGGTACTATGCTAGGGTTCTTTGGATCCGTTAAAGCTTGCACTGATGGGGCTCCCTGGATCGAGGCCAAATCCCAAAATTCTAAAGACCCTTTATAGTACCCTAATAGCCTTATAGTAGCCTTATAGTGGCCTTATAGTACCCTTGTAGTAGCTTTATAGTGCCCTTGTAGTACCCTTATAGTAGATTTCCCGAGCCCTTTAACGGAACCCCAGAAATCCAGGCCCCGTCCAGGCCGGTCCCAGGCAGACACCTAGCCCTGCCCCCCCTTGTCTGCCGGCGAGGCGCCTAAGCCCTTGTAAGGGATCCTTAAAGGAATACTGTAAGGGATCAATAAGGGTACTATAATATAGGGGCCTTAATAATTAGAATAGGGTTTTGGGGCCCATTCTATCAAAAAAGAACCACCATAATAATATTGGTAATTATTTAGGCCCCTCTAGTCGGCCTAAACCCTAAAAAGAGTAGGTTTGGGTTGTTTGCCTGCCTTGTACGGCGTGGGGCGGGAGAGAGAGAAGGCAAAGCCTTCCATAGACAGGCGGTCACAGCTCATCGAGTACGATACACTCGACACAGCCTTGTCGCCAGATATGGTAGATTCCGAAAATAGGGGGCCCTAATGTAGTACCTTAAATAGAAGGATCCTTATTATAAGGACCCCAAATAAGGTACCCCTAATTTTCGGAAACTCCCATATTGTGGCCTACGCACTATTCCACGGCAAAGCCTCAACCCTAAACCCTAAACCCTAAACACTAAACCCTAAACCCTAAAGCACTATTCCACGGCAAAGCCTCAACGACCTAGAACCCTCTACTCTCAACCCAAAGCCCTAAACTTCTCTCGGCCACACAAAAAACTGGAGGTTGCCAAGAAGGAGCGCAGGAGACGGGCCACGAAGGACAGCAAACCCCTCACCCTTTAGTAGCCTCATAGTACCCTTATAGTAGCCTTATAGTCCTCTTATAGTACCCTTATTGGCCCAGGGATGCCAGACTGTCCGAGTTGAAGCGAACTTCCTTCAGGATGGTTCTTTTGCCCTGTGTGCAAGCACTGGCCGCCAACGCACGATGGGAGCACTTTTACAGCCGGAATTTGCCTAAACCCTGAACCCTAAACCGCGTGAACACCGGATGGTGCCTGGGCAGGCAAATTCAAGGAGCATCACGAGGACAACTCCAACTGAGGAGGGTTTTGGGTTTAGGGTTTACGGTTTGGGGTTTAGGGTTCACCGTCATCTTCTTGCAGAAGCAAGGCTGACCAGACGAGACCACGGAGATGACCACGGTCCCTGCAAGGGCTCCTTTGAGTTCCTGTAAGAGATGCAATAAGGGTTTCTGTTAAGGGATTCTGTAAGGCCCCCTTCTTAGCATTCTTTCACGGTTCTTGGAAGGGTTTCTATTACAAGGCCTCCAGATACCCTTGTTTAAGGAATATACCGTCACTTATGATAGGATCATTATTGTGATTTAAGGTTTATTCTTCAATGAAGGGGTGTTGGTGTCTCTGGGTGATGGCGGTCTTTACATCCCACTTCGACGGTCGCTCCTTAGGGGGGTAGGGGGGGGAGCAGGGTTCAAGGTTGAGCCTTTTAAACTTCGGATGATAAGGTTTGGGGCTTGTAGTTTCGGGTTCAGGGGGGTAAGGGTACTTCTCTTCAATATTAAGTCCCCACACCCCCCTCATCCTTACCACTCTGAAGGGTCCTCATCATGACACCCTGAATACTAAACCATACAAAGCATGAGCCCTAAGTTCTTGTTAAGGAAGGTAGTTTTAGATACCATTGCCAGGAAAGCACAGAGTGCATACTTTTGTTCTCTCTATCTCTGTGTGTATATATATATGCATGTACATGCATGCGCTCGCACTTTTCTTATGGCAGGCTAAAACAACGTCCTTGCGCGACTACGAAACACAGCGCCCTGATACCTCCGTATTGAACCATAAAATCCTTTAGCAATAACCAGCCTAGACGCCCTTATACTTTCCCAGACCCCGGGAGGATCCAAAAAGTAGATCCCCTAATTTGGGGCTCTATACTACTAAGGGTACTTTATAGGAACCCCCATCAAGGGATCTACTTTTTGGATCCTCCCGGGGGTCTGGGTTCTTGAACCCTTCTAACGTCTCAAGCAGCTCTCGAATCTTGAACCCCAGAAACCCAACACAAGACTCGAAACCTCCAAAGCCCAAAAGCTAAACCCCTCAACCCCTGAACCCCAAACCCCTGAACCCCCAAACCCCTAAACCCTTAACCTAAACTCTAAACACCCTTATCGTCCCAATTTTTGGACCCTCATAGTACCCTTACAGTAGCCTTATAGTACCCTTTTTGCGCCCGTACAGTTCCTAAAGCCTTAAACCCTAAACCCTAAACCCTTAACCTAAACTCTAAACCCCTAAAGCCCTAAACCCCAAACTTGAGCCAAAAGGCGCCAGAAGTGGACGCAGATCATCGCGATGCAGCCGAATCCCGCGTTTCTGACAAAGTTCGACAGGCTCGGCCTCTGGGTGCCGGGTTTAGGCTTCCTTTTTAGGGTTCAGGGTTCAGGGTTTAGGGTTCCTTTCGCGCTTAGGGTTTAGGGTTTATGTTCCTTAATAGTAGGTAGGGTATATTCGAGGGTAGCTGGGGGTTCCTTTCGGATTTAGGGTGGTTCCCTGCAAGGAAAGGAACCCTTACCGTCAAGGAACCTTTAACGGGTTCCTTTGAGGGGATGACATACAAGAGAATTAAGACGGGTTTCGTGTTGGCAACAAAAGCAATACCCCTTGATTTCGGAATGTTGCTTAGGCTATTGAGGGGCTTGGTATTATGCTTTAAGGTATATTCTTTACTTCACGCCTATTTGGGTACGGCAGACTAGGAGGCCTTCCCATGTGGGCTTGTTGGGGTTGAGGTTTGAGGTTTGAGTAAGGTTTCGGGTTAGGGGTATGTGCGCGGGTTCTGTGGGTTAGTGTAGTGTATTTTCTTGTATCGATTGTGGAAGGGGTCTTAAACGGGTCTTGCACGCAGGGATTTACCGGGTCTTGTAGGTTTTGTCAGGGTCTTACACAGCACCCACCAGAACCGACATTTTTGTAGGTTCTTTATAAATTCCACCATACTAGGGTTCATAAGAAGAACTTACAAAAACAGTAGGTTTTGGTGGGTTAAGGCAAGTACATAATACTCACGTACTTGCCTTAATGTAGGGGCCTTAATAATTAGAATAGGGTTTTGAGGCCCGACATACTATAATTATAGCAAGGAGCTCCCAAAATAGTATAGGTAATTATTAAGGCCCCGATAGTATATAGTATGGTCTTCGGGACTAAACGCCTCCTAATACGAGTCCTTGGAGCCTTGGGGCAAAATTCAAACCCACATAACTACTAGCCTAGAGTCCAAGAAAACCTTAAACCCTAAGCCCTAAACCCCAAACCCTAAACCCAAAGTACCTAACAATTAGGGCCTTCAGCGGGTAACCCTAAGCCCTAGGCTCTGAACGCTCATTTAGAAGATTAGTATAGTGTAATATTATAGTATATTGTAGTGTCATATAGTTGTGGAGGGTACTAGGGCTTAGGGTTCTAAACACCAATGTGTCATATAGAAGCTTACATAAATACCAACATTTTTCAAGAGGGTTCCTTACTCTATTTATACTCCAAAGGAACCCAAAGGATTGTTCTAATTATTGAGGCCCTAAGCCGTACCAGAACCTCAACAATGTTACAGTATATTCTAGTGTTTAATAGTGTAATGCGATAGTATATTCAAGTAGTATATTATCGTACACTACTACTAGACTGTATTATTATAGTACGTTTTTGTTCATTGTAATTGTGGAGGGTGCCAGAGCCGGTTTTTCGAAACCTCCGAGCTCGCCTAAACCCTAAACCCCAAACCTTAATTCAAATGGCCTGTCTAACAAGCCTGCCTTTAATAGGCTTCCGAACGCAGAGACTTACCTGTGAAGACCCTAAACCCTAAACCCTAAATACTAAACCCTAAAAAAAACCCTAATTGAAACCGCCGAGCCGTTTGCGCAGGATTCTGGTGCTAGAGGCCGGTCAGGTCGTTCAGGATGGGCCGGCGGCCAAGGCACCAAAGAGCCGAGCGAAGGTTTCGATAAGTTCCTTTAAGGGTTCCCTACTAGGATTAGGTTCCTTTACAAGGATCCATAAGGATTCTATGAGGGATCTATGAAGTTTGGGGTTTAGGGTTTAGGGATTGCAGAGAAAAAGAGCGAAGGTTTCTGTAAGCTTAGGGTCTAGGGTTTAGGGCTCTATAAGGCTACTATAAGGGTACTGTAAGGAATTTATAGGGATTTAGGGATTTAGGGGTTTAGGGTTTAGACCCTTTAATAGAGCCCTTATCGTCTTCAAAAATGGGTATTTGCGGTAACAGAGGGTGGTTGGGGGTAGGGTTCAGGGTTTAGGGTTTAGGGATTTGACCCGGTTCAGGGTTTAATAGAAGTTTGACCGAAACGTTTTGACCGAAACGTTTTGAGCAGGTTTTCTTTTTGAAGCCTGATTTGGAATGGGGGCTGGGCTGGGGCCTGAGCTGGAGAAAATGGGGCTGGATTGGGTTTGGAATCTTGGGTGCTGCTCAGTTGGGGCTGGGACCCGGGGCTGGAGCTTGTGTGGGCTGGCTGGTGCTGGGTTTCGGCGTTGCAGCTGTTCTGCTGCGGCGGGCTGATTTTCTTTACAAGGAAACTATGCAGGTTTTTCGGACATAATTGCAAACCCGACACCCTAAACCATAATTTTTTTCAACGTGATATCGAAAGTCTCAATACATTGAATATATGACGGATTTGCAAGCCTGACATGCTAAGCCCTAAACCCTTTTCAATGCGAACTCGGTACTCGAAACCTACGGAATTCGAATAGGTTCGCATTCATTGTACAGAGAGACTTATGGCGTGTTGTGGGACGGATCCGCGAACCCGACACCCTAACTCCTAAAACCCAAACCCATTTCCAACGCGAAGTTGGCAAATTTAGTACACAAAATATACGGAATTCCAGGGGTTCTTCGTGCCTGTCGCAGGAGCACAAAGACGTGCGGTCCTCCTTTGGGCAGGAACCCGCTGATGCAACTCGACCACATCCCCCCAGCGATTCGTCTTTGCCGCTAATTGCGAACATGTCGTGGCTCGGCATTGAGACTGCGGAGATTGTGATGTTGACACGGTGATGGGCTGCGCGCAGTCTGAGCTTCTTGAGTTGGTGGCACTCACGCAGCCGTACACCAAGCTCAACTGGCAGGATTCTCGATAGAGAGACCGACAGACAGATAGAGAGAAAGAGAGCGAATGGGAGACAGGAGACACAGAAGAACGGACAGGCAGACAAACAATACCCCTTCCAAGAGAAGCACACACAAAAACACTCCAAACGCCAAACTTTAAGTGCCTAAAGCAAACCCTAAACCAACAAGCCCCGCACCCATTTCGACAACAACCCTAAAACCCTAAGCCCCAAACCTTCAAAACGAGCCCTAAAACCCCCAGCCCCACACTCCCTTACATGCTAATCCCCAAAACCCCTAAACCCAAACCTGCTAAACCCGAAACCCCAAAACCCTAACCCCCTAAACCCTTAACCCCCATCCGCTAAACCCCTAAACCCGTAACCCCTAAACCCCTAAACCCCAAACACCTGAACATCTAAACAAACCCTGAACCCATAACCCTTAAATTACCAAAGCCTAAGCCCCTAAACACCTAAACCCCGAAACCCCCAAACCCTCCAAAACCCCCTCAATGCCCGGGAGGTCCTGGAGTCTGATGCCTTCAAGAAGCTGCAATCCAAGGCCCAGGAGCATCTGGACTGTAGGGTTTCACGGGTTTTTTGGTGTTTTAAGTATTTAGGACTTAAGGTTTCAGTGTTTTCGGGGTTTTTAGGAGTTTTAGGGACTTGGGTTTGTAGGTATTCAGGGCTTTTGGGACTTCAGGCTTTAGGGTTTATGGTTCAAGGTTTTGGGTTTGGGTTTGTAAGGTTTTAGGGTTGTGCATTCCCTAACGGTACCATGAGGTTCTAGAATGGGGTTCTTCTAGAGTTCTGTAGGGTTCCTTTAGGATACTATACTGATTGTTTGGAAAGATTTTCTATAGGGTTCCTATAGGGTTCTATTACAAATGGGGTTCTTTATAAGGGGCTTCGAAGGACGATCATTAGCAGCATCGATTTGGGTTTGGTAGGGATTTAGGAGCGTTAGGGTTTTCGGTTTTTGGGTTGTTTTTGCTTGTTTTTAGGGTTTTTTTGGGTTTTAGGGTTTTAGGTTCTGAGAGGTTCTAGAGGTTTTATTGATTTAGGGATTTGGGGTTTACGGTTTAGGACTGTTAGGGTTTCGTTTTGGTGGTGCAGGGGCTTAGGGATGTAGGGACGTGGGACTTTCAGAGTTTTTCGGGCTGTAGGGCTGGTGGGATTTGTGGGTTCTTAGGGATTTAGGGAATTGGGGTTTAGGGTTTCGCACTTTTTGGGTTTTGCGGTGTTGAGAGGATTTTGAGGTAGGGGTTCGAGGATTTGCTGGCCGGGTTTAAGGGCTTTCAGGGTCTTTGACATGTTGGGTTGAGGGACTTGGGGCTTCGGGTTTAGGACTGTTAGGGTTTCAGGGCTTCTTTTTTTTTGATGGTGTTATCTGGTGTTTACAGGGTCGCAGATGCTTTTACAGCAATTTAGGCTCCGCGCCGTCGGCTGGGCTGCCGTTGCCGCTGACTTCTCCCAGGGCTCGTTACGGGTTGTTGGTACCCTGTCAGGCCTGCTCTTGCCCCCGGCCTCCGTCCCGGAAGGGGAGAGCGAGGCCATTGCCCAGCTCCTCGCGAACTCCAAGGACGGCTGACTGCCGACCCGCCCTTCGGTGTCTTACGGGGCCGTTCACCAAGCGAACACCGTTAGGTTGGCAACGGGCCTGGACGCAGCGTGACCGCGTCAACGCTGCCTGGGTCCGAAGTCATCAAAGCGCTGCTGCGTTTGCCCACGAATTTGGGGAGTCCGCTCTCTGGAGACGGGACCTGAACGAGCTTGCCGATTCCTTGGCAAGCTCCAGGGCTTCTGAAGCTCAAACACCCCTTCGGGGTGCTCATCAGCGCGAACTTGATCGCGTCACCACGCTTGTAAACCAGTACTTGGAGCAGGGTCTTAGGAGCTTGGAGGGGTGATGGGTGTTGAGCTTTCTGGCTTTGGATGAGGTTGGACAGGGTTCTTGCACGGTTAGGCTTTCTGGTCCTGGTGTAAGAAGTGTTTATAGGATGCTTTCTTGCGACATGTTGGGCAGCTGTTAGTGAGGACAGCAGGCTTGTTTCAGCACCAGCTGGGTTTAGGGTTTATGGTTGCCGACTCTATAGCGACTCCCTTGTAGTCTAGGTTCTTGAGCACTATCCTTATGCCCTCTATTGTTCTGGTGTCTCCCCACCCCTATTGTTCAGGAAACTTTAGATGCCGCGGGAATGGAGGGGCGTTTGACACGTGAGCTGATGGTGCTTACTTGGCGGATCATAGGACTTAGTTAGTAAGGTTCCGGCATCCTAATTGGGTTCGAAGTAATTGTACGTGTTACTACTTTATTTATGACCATGAAGGTCTAAAGCACTTAGAGCCTAAACCGAAGAACGTGTCTCTGGTCCAGGAGCAATTGTATTCTCGAACGATCCCGTAGTTCTATGAATATTGATGTGACTGCTCGACTTCTGTGAACAAGGGGGGGGCCGAATATTTGACTGCGGAAGACATCGAGCTCAAACTCGCTTTCTTCAGCAGACTTGCAGTCTGCAAGCGTGAAAAGAAAGCCGTCAAATATTATTATAAAACGCTTAGAAAGAGGGTGAAGGCGCGCCAAAACCTGTCCCTCGCCTCTGGTGTTGTTGTTGCAATGACGAACACGGAGCGATGGGCCGTGCGACAGATCCGGAAAACGGAATATCTGGGCCAGCAGCTGTACTTTCGGCTTCCCGACTGGACCCCCCGAGTGCGCATGAGCGCAGCGACGGCATCGGATCCCCGCACATGCTATGCCAGCCTGGAACCGTATACGCTGGAGGACCGGAGACGTCCCACGCAGGTGACTACGGTCAAGCTGCACGTGACATTGGGACTCGCAATGCTCCCTGATGACTTTCAGCACTGTCTCATGGTTCTTGCAGTGGCAGAGGGTTTTGGGGCCCATTATACTATAGTTATAAAAAGGAACCCCCAAAATAGTATTCGTAATTATTTAGGCCCCTATGTTAGGGAGCACACTGCGCCAGCGGTTTGATGAGTGCTTCCCCAGAGGGTCCATATACACTACTCTTATGGAATTAGCCCCCCAAAACCATAATAGGGATGGTCTTTCGGTACCTAATTCCATAATGGCAGGGTATATGGACCCTCTGCGTTCGAGACCGCAGCCACTCCGAGGATCCTCTACGTCCAAACTGAGCTCACGAAGACTTATAAACGTCCCCAAACTCTTCCTTCTTCTGGTTGGCTCTTAGGACTTTACCTTTTGGGTTTCTATATGAACTATAATGAGGAGGCTAACAGTTTAACTTTTAGGAAGGGTTCAGAAGTCAGCCAAGTAAACGTCCCCAAACTCTTCACCCTGCTTCTGAAGAAAGTCAGAGTTCCTTCCACAAAGTTTCAGGCATCCGGACTTCCAGTGTTTTAACCAGAAGACCAAAGCCTCACCTCACAGACAAGCGCTGTTGGGTTGGACTGGGGTTACGTAGGATTTACGGCTTTTGTAGGGCCTTACGATCTGTAAGGGGGCCGTCTCGAACGTCTTTTCGATTATTACGGAGCTTACCCAGAGAGGTCCATATACACTACTATTATGGAATTAGGCCCCCCGAAACCATAATAGGGATGGTCTTTCGGTACTCAATTCCATCATGGTAGTGTATATGGACCCTCTGGGTTACTGGGTTTTCTGGTTTGCATTTCTTGGGTTTCATCATATGGGTAGTTGTCAAAATAAGGGTCCCTTTTTGGGTACCCTAGATAATAGGTGCCGTATTATATTAGGGACCCAAAAAAGGGACCATAATTTTGACAACCATCCATCTAAACCCGGAAGTCCTAAACCCTAAACCCTAAAACCCTAATGTAGGAACCTGTTTAAGACACCTTGGGCCTTTATTAGGGTTCCTTGTATGAATCCTATCATTTTGGGGTTAAAGGCCCATATACGTAGCGTAAGTGTTCTCCGGCTTGAACAGAGGCGGCCGTTCGCCTCAGAACTCGAACTCTGAACCCCAAGCCCCGGTTGGGTCGAAAGGAAGGGTGGGTTTAGGGTGTAGGGTTTAGGGTGTAGGGTTTAGGGTTTAGGGCAATTTGGGACATAAATAAATGGGCCAGAAGTCGAGACATGTCAACACCTACCACCTTGCGACCCCAAACCCGCAAACCTTGAAGTCCAAAACTCTTTGTATGGAACCCTTACAGTCGATCCCTAAAAGGGACCCACTAAGGCACCCAAAACCCGAAGCCCTACAGTCTCATTAGGGACAAGCACATAAGCAGAAACATTTTATAGGGATATCCCTGCCTTATTGGGCTTCTTTATAAGGGGGTTTATATGGGATATCCCTATCCTAATTTTTGCTTATGTGCTTTTTGGGGCCCTGAACCCTTAAACTCCGAACCCCCAACACTCCAACACACTAGACCCCAACCTCCTTCCCCAGAGGGTCCATATACACTACCATTGTGGAATTACCCAGACCCCCGGGAGGATCCAAAAAGTAGATCCCTTATATAAAGTGCCCTTAGTAGTATAAAGCCCCAAATTAGGGGATCTACTTTCTAGATCCTCCCGAAGGTCTGGGTAGGTACCGAAAGACCATCCCTATTATGGTTTTGGGGGCCCAATTCCATAATAGTAGTGTACATGGACCCTCTGGGTTCTAGAGCTTTTGTCGAACCCTTATAAAGCCAAAACTTATAGAACCCTTATGGGTCCCTTTAAAGGAACCCTATAACCCTAAACCCGAAAGATCCCTTATAGAGCCGTTATGGGTCCCTTTAAAGGAACCCCAAAGGAGCCCTAAACCCAGACCCCCGGGAGGATCCAAAAAGTAGATCCCTTAATGGGGGTTACTATAAAGTGCCCTGAGTAGTATAGGGCCCCAAATTAGGGGATCTACTTTCTAGATCCTCCCGGGGGTCTGAGAACCCGTGAACGGCAGGAGGAGACAGGCCAGGGCGCCACTGGAAAGGAGCCAAAGACCGACTCCCCGGCTTCGGCGGCCAAGGCGGTTGCTTGGGGTTTAGGGTTTAGGGTTCAGGGTTTAAGGATAAAAATCTGCATTACCTTAAGGGCCCTCCACTACGGGAATTATGGTACATTCCTTGTTTTGGGTAGTGCAGGATTTATATCATCAACCGTAGGTACTAGGGTCCAGGGCTTTGGGTTTAGGGTCTAGGGTTTAGGGTTTAGGGCTTTGGGTTTAGTGTCTAGGGTTTAGGGTTTGGGGTTTTAGGGTTTAGGGTTTAGGGTTCAGTGTTTTCTGGGCGGGATTTCTAAGGGTTCCTGCAGGGGTGCCTTCAAGGATTCTATGATGCTTTATCAAAGGTTCTTTAGGATTGGATGCGGGTTTGGTGAGGGTGCGGGTTTTTAGGGGTACTCAGGCACAACTCCTACCAAAAATGCCCCCCAGAGACTCCAATATCCCTTAGTTAAGGAATATACCTTAAATTATAATAGGATCCCGAATATGATTTAAGGAATTTTCCTTGGTTAAGGGATATTGGAGTCTCTGGGTGGGTTTTTGGGTTCCTGCCGGTGTTATCTGCGGAGACCTTTTCGGGTGTTTAGGGTCTTTTTGAGGGTTTTTTTACGGGATCTATAAGGGTTCTATGAGGGATTTTGGGTTGAGGTCTTTTCGGGTTCTTAGGGCTTCGGGAGGGGTTTAGGATGTGGGGTATTTAGAATAGGGGCCTTACTAATTCCCTACACTATTTTGGGGGTTTCTATTATAATTATAGTACAATATGTCCCAAAACCCTATTCTAATTATTCAGGCCCCTATACTAAACCCCCATAATTCCCCTTATAGTACTCCTTATAGACCCCTTTCTAAGGAAGCCTTTAAAAGGAACCCTATTCCAGGGCTCTTGGATTTTTGGCTTTGGGTTATTTTTTCAGTGTTTTGGGTTACGGACTCCACGGCCTCTACGAAGGCAGTGGGCTTTGGTTTTTGGGTGGGCTTAGGGGTTGAATTTAGGGTTTAAGGGGTTCCTTTAAGGGTTCCTTTAAGGGATCTATAGGGGTTTAGGGGTTGAGTTTAGGGTTCAGGGGTTTGGGGTTTAAGGTTTAGGGTTTTGGGTTTAGGGAATAAGGTTTAGGGTTTAGGGTTGGGTTCAGGGGTTCCTTTCAAAGTTGCTTGATGGGTTCTTTGTTGGAGGATACTGATCAGGCTTAAAGCCCCTGTTGTAGATCCCTTGTAGATTGTAAACCGTAGCCCCGTTATCAAACTAAATAAGGAACCTTTCAAATAACTCGTCGACCCAATTACCTTATATAGGGGTCGGAAAAATTGCTACCAGTATCCCTTTCGGTCGTAGCATATTCTGCCCCAGCAAGCCCCAATTTAGTTATCATGGCCCCTAAGCGCCAAACCCGAAACCCCAAACCCTAAACCCCTGTGGTTCTCTTCTTGGTTCTTTCGGATCTGTAAGGTTTTCGCCAGGTTTGATGCTAGGTCGGTAGTATATTGGGGAGACCCCTTAAAGGGTACCCTGCCGTGGATCTGTTCAAAGAATCTTCAGGCATTGCAAATCCCGGATCCGCCGTAAGATTGCGTCGCGGACTGGAAGCGGGGAGGCTGTCCTAGCCTGCGGAAAGCTTGAGTCAGTGAACAAGCCCTAAACGCACTACCGGATAGTGACTTACCCAATGCCAAAGCCCCAAGCCAGACTCGTAAGGGTCCGTGATGATCCTCCAAGGAACCCGTAGAGGATCGAGGGTTTAGGTTTAGGATGAAAATAGGGACCAGAATGATTAGCACTAGCATCCCTTTAAAGTCCTTAGTCTAGATCTACTGTAGTAAGACCCCAAAACCCTCTTCTAATTCGTAGTCTCGCTATATTAGCGTAACCCGGGCCCAAAGCCCAAATGCTAAACTCTCAACCCTAAACCCTAAACCCTAAACTCTAGACCCAAAACCCTAGACCCTAAGCCCTGAACCCGAAACCCTAACCCCCTCCACCCAAAAAACAACGCCCCTATGAGCTCCGGCCTTTGTCTGGGAAGGGCGGAGATGACAAGGTCAACCTCCGCGACGAGGATCTGCGGCGCTTTGGGGGTTTAGGGGTTTTAGGGTTTGGGGGTGTTTAGGGTTTAGAGGTTTATGGATGATTGGTTTTAGCGAGCAAAGTTTAGGGTTTAAGATTTTGGATTCATGGGGTCTTAGGGTTTTTCGGGCTGTATGGCTTTATGGCTTGAAAGGTTAGCTAGGGTGTTCAGGGGTTTCCACAACTTTTTTTTTGAAAAAAGTAGGGTCCCCACAGTTTATCTGTAATGCAAACTAGCGGGTTCTACAAGGGATCTACATGGGAAGTTCTGTAAATTAGGGTCGCTTTTAGGGTCCTTTTCATAAGGGTGCCGTACTAGTTTGGTGACCTAAAGAGGGACCCACATTCGGAGAACTCCCCATATCCTTGTAGAGTTCCTTTGAAACTGGGGGGTGAAGTGAGGCTTCTGTTTGCGACTTGCCTAAGACCCCAGGACCGACCTTCATTGGGTTTCCTCACGGTTATAACTGCAAAAAGCTAGCTTTCAGAAGGGGCTTTGAGTGCCATAACCATTACTGGTACCCTATGTGGAGTCTTATTAGTGTAATTGCCCATTTGCAACTTATTACCCTAGACCCTAAACCTGAATCCCCAAACCTTCAAACCCCCCACTTGCTAAATCCACCGATCCTGTAGTATAGGATGATTGGGGCAGACGTGAGCGAAGCCATGTTGCTGCGTGTGTGTGTGTGTGTGTGTGTTCGTTTGTTTGTTTTGAGGTCTCGTTGTTCCGAATCGTGTGGGTGTCATGGTTAAAAAGCAGGGGCGCCGCTTGCAGTGGAGACGCCCAAGGCAAGCCAAGTCACCTTCCACGTCTCGGGCCATGACGAGAAGATCTTCTTAGCCCTCAATGTCAACTTAGCATTGCTGGGCCCAATGCCCCAGAACGTGAACTCTAAGTTTAAGACCCTAAGCTTTGGAGCTCTCAAAGTGTTGTGCCCCCGTTGCACTTTGCTGAGGGTTCTTCCTGAGTTCATAGTAAGATACAAGTTTGGGAGGATTCCTGAATCGACGGCTATACAACTTCAGGAATACTCCCGAATCAAAGGATCAACTGCATCCCCTGGCAGGAACAGCACGAAGAAGTCTCCTGGCAAACCATCCACACGTGGATCAGCTACTTTTCTCCAACAAGAAGCCAGGCATTTACGGTTTGGCTTTATGCTTTCTGGCTTAGGGTGTAGAATTGACGGTGTACCACCTGCTTGAAATCTCAGTAGTATCTAGAGCCATATGGGTAGTTCTCTGAGTTAGAGTCCCTCTGTAGGTCCCAAACTAGTACGGCCCCTTCAAAAAACCGTTATAGAAAGTCTACTCGAACGACAGTCATAGGGACCCTTAGGGGGGTAGGGGGAGGGGGGTAGGGGCCTTAATACCTGTAACAAGGACTTAATAAGGCTTACTTCAGGAAGGATAGTCCCTACCCGCCTCCCCCTAACCCTAAACCCTAAACCCTAAACCCTAAACCCTAAACCCTTAAACCCTAAATCCTAAACCCGCTAAACCCCCCTAAGGGTCCCTATGAGTTATAGAAAGTCTACTCGAACGGCAGGAGAACTCCCAGAAATTCCCGGCCTAGGTCCGAAACTCTAAAGCCTACAAGGCCTTCAGAAGAATCTTGAGAGGGTTTAGGGCTTAGGGTGGGCCTTAGGGCTTGGGGTGGAGGGTTTAGGATTTAGGTCTTAGGGTTTGGGGTTTAGGGCTTAGGGTGTGATTCAGTGCTGCGTCCGGACCCTGCGCCAGTCGGGCCGCTCCAGTGCAGCGGATCCCACCCCAACCACCCGAAGTAATTTTTATCGCGGGTTTAGAACATTTTCAGTTTGCTGCACCACTTCGGACAGTCAGCGCGGTGCAGTAATCTGAGCACCAGGCTCGTCCCGTAAGCGCCTCCGTCCCGTAATTTAAGAATCCCGTAAGGAGGCTCGTCCCATCCCATAAGCGCCTGCGTTCCGTAATTAAGAGTCTCGTACAAGGAAGCTTCTCATCAGGCTTGTCCCGCAAGCGCCTCTGTCCTTTAATTAAGAGTGCCGTAAGGAGGCTCGTTTCGTCCCGGAAGCGCCTCCGTCCCCGTCCCGTTATTAAGAGTCCCGTAATGGCTCGTCCCGTAAGCCGTCGCAATGAAGAAGTCCCGTCAAGAGGCTCGTCCCGTAAGCGCCTCCGTCCCGTAATGAAGAGACTGCCGTAAGGAGGCTCGTCCCGTTATATTTTATAAAATTAAGAGCCCCGTAAAAAGGCTAGTCCGGTAAGTGCCTCCGTCCCGTAATTAAGGGGTCGCACGCTAGGGGTTAAGGGTAACTCCAGTATATACGGTGCCCCATGGCTAGGAGTGCCAAATCAGGTATGGCAGACTCGATCTGCTTGGCAAAGCAAGCAGATCTCGAAGCTGTAGCGTTCAGTGGTACCCGCCGCCGCCTGGCGCGGGCGGCCTATGGTTTAGGGTGCCTTCCAAGGAGCCCAAAGAAGGCCAAGGCTTAAACTCCCAAATCCCGAAGTAAGGCCTACTTAGGTTCAGGGTTTAGGGTTTAGGGTCTACTTGAAGGATCACGGGCTATACTCAGGGGTACTTAGAAATATTTCTGACTTTGGGTTACTATATCCCCTAAGTAACAGCTAAAATTATAGTTTTGCCAGGGGCCTACGTTCAGTATATATAGTATAAGTTATAAGCAATTGCTATATGTATAGTTACCCTTCACTAAGTCCCATGACCCTCCAAGTATGCCTCAAAAGATGTTGCAGACGCATCGTAGAATCCGTTATTCAAGCCACCCTTTAGGTAGGCTTTTGGGATATTTCATATTGGCCCTTGTTGGGCCCCGGAGCCTTTGATTTACGGATTCAGTACGTGCTATTCTCAGAGGCTAACAGCGTGCCAACCTAGACCTTCTAAAAACCCTACTTGGAGGATCATGAGACTTAGCAAGTAAGGTTACAAGCACCCTAGTTGCTGCTTAAATGCTTATAGTGCAGTTACCGTATTTGTAACCCTTGTTACTCAATCCCATGATCCTTTAGGTAGAGTCACCTCTTCAGCTTTGCTCCCTTCAATCCAAAAAGCTCCTAAATCCTGAAACCCCCTTGTCGAAACCTTATGGGTCCCTTTAAAGGAACCCCTAAACCCTAAATCCCTTGAGTGTCCCAGGCCGTGCCGGATTTTTGAAGGTCGGGCTGTTCTTTTTCCTCACCTTCGGCAGCCGCCGGGCAGCGAGTGGATAGGGTTTAGGGTTTAGGGGTTAGGGAGGTTTCAAGCGGTTTGGGGTTGTCTGAGAGTTTTGTCGGAAATCCCATGGTGGTTCAAGAAAGTGTTTTCAGCGAGGGTTAGCGGCGTTTTTTTCAGGGCCTTGCAAGCTTGCGCAAGTTTGACATACTATAGGGGCTTAAATAATTACTAATACTATGTTGGGGGGTTCCTTATTATACTTACAGTATAACGGGCCCCCAAACCCTATTCTAATTATTAAGGCCCCTTTGCTATGTTTCCTAACGTTGCGCACTGTGGTTTAATTGTTTCCAGACTCGACTCGATAGGGTTCCCTTCAGGGGTTCCCTTCAGAGTTCCATAAGGGTTTAGGGTTGAGGAATTAGAGTTTAGGGTTTAGGATTTAGTGGTTTAGGGCTTAGGGTTTAGTGAGGTGGACTGGGGTCTGTTTTTGTTGGCACAGGATGTTTACTGTAGCTGTGTGGAGCAGCTGGTAGTAGTATTCCCTTATGATCCCGGTTGAACTAATGCTTGCATGTAAACCAAAGCCCTATTCCAATTACTAAGGCCCTGTATTCGAGACATGGAGGTGTGTCGGGTGTCGCAGGGGATTTTGCAGTTTCCGTTTGTCAGTGTTAGCTTAAACCATTGTTGACTTTGGTATGGGTCAGTATCATTTGCTGCCCCAAAACCCCACTCCAACTTTTCACGCCCCTATGTTGGGCGGTGCAAAGGCCGCAGGATTTCAAGGCTTTAGGGCTTTGGGTTTTAGTTTTGGGTTAGGCTTTAGGATTTCAGTTCTAAGATTTCGGCCTTCTGGACTATTTATAACACCCTGACAAGTTTCAAAACACAGCTCTACACAACGGGTTGCGGATTGACATAGGGATTTAAAGGAAGCCTTGAAAGGAATTTGTTCTAAGTATTCAGAACTACATGTTAGGACTGAACCCTAAACCCTAAGCCCTAGCTAGACCCTACACCCTACACCCTAAGTCCTAAACCCTCAACCCCAAGCCCTAAACCCCAAGCCCTAAACCCCAAACCCTAAACCCCAAACCCTCAACCCCAAACACTAAACCCTAAACAAAAAAGCCTTAAACACCAAACACAAAACTCCCCCAAAACAACCTAAACCCCAAACCCCAAACTGTAAACTACGGCTCAAGATCCGGCTCGGCTCCAGCGCCTGCCCTGGCTGGTTCCATAAGGGTTCTATAAGGGTTTAGGGTTTAGGGTTTAGGGGTTCTATAAGTTTATACGGGTTCTAAAAGGATGAGGGTTCAGGGTTTAGGGTTGCACTCTAAGGGTTAGTTTAAATCACCATCACTGTCCTTTAACGGTTGCTTTAGGGGTTATGTTTCGGGGCAGTATAGGGGTCGGAATGAGAAGCGTATTGTCTAAGTTTCCTTGATGTCGTTTTCATCATAGTCCGGTGAAGTATTCGGCAAAAGATCATCGTCGCGGGGTTGTAATTAATTCCGAAACCGTAAACCCCTAAACCTACTATAGGGCTTAAATAATTACCAATACTATTGTGGGGTTCCTTATTATAACTATAGTATAATATACCCCCAAACCCTATTCTAATTATTAAGGCCCCTATATTAAACCCCTAAACCTAGCTATCTAGAGCCGGACGTAGCGTTGTCGTTTCCCAGATTTGGCCATGATGTCTTCTCGCGCAATGCTGCACGTCAGGATGCTGTCAGGACCTTTAGAGGGGCAAGGGTTTAATGTAGGAACCTGATGAAGAAACCTTGGGCCTTTACTAGGGTTCCTTATATGAATCCTACTATTTTGGGGGGTATAGGCCCGGGGTTTCTTAATCAGGTTCTTACATTAGTGTTTGGGGTTTAGAGTTTAGGGTTTAGGGGCCTTAATACCTATAATAAGGACCCGACGGATAAGGATCTGGTAAGGCCTAGTTCAAACGTGGGAGTTTCCGAAAATAGGGGACCCTAATATGGTACCCTAAATTGTAGGATCCTTATTATAAGGACCCCAAAATAGGGTACCCCTAATTTTCGGAAACTCCCATGTATGGTCTCTGCCCCCCTCCGCCAAAAACCACCCTGAGGGTTCCCTATGATCAGGGACCCCCCAAAAAGCACATAAGCATAAGCATTTTATGGGGATATCCCTACCTTAATGGGCTTCATTATAAGGCGGTTTATATGGGATATCCCTATCCTTATTTTTGCTTATGTGCTTTTTTGAGGCCCTATATGAAACATGCTGTCAGGAGAAGAGGTCGCGAGCATACCTTTAGAAGAGTTGAGCGACGTGAAGGCATTGAAGCAGCAGCTGCATCGCATGCACGGATTGCCCTCGCGATTCAGACAAAGATTGTTCTGCGCTGGAGATGCTGTAGATGATTCTGTCATTCTGGATTCGCCCATGGAGCTGGAACTGGTCCTGCTTGCATACTTCGCAACATCCGAGGGGCAAGCGAGCGAGCTGGTGACTCTGGCGGCGAACGGATCCACCTCCGAGGCCTAAACCCGTAGCCCTAAACCTCAAACCCTCAACCCAAGAATAATAATGTAGGGGCCTTAGTAATTGCCCATACTATTTTGGGGAGTTCCTTATTATAATTATAGTATAATGGGCCCCAAAACCCTATTCTACTTATCAAGGCCCCTATATTATCCCAAGCATACCCATTGGACTGAATTTAGGGTTTAGGGTCCAGGGTTTAGGGGTTTAGGGTTCAGGGTTTAGGGGTTGAGGGTTTAGGGTTTAGGGGAGCTTGAAATCATGGCTTTTTGTCATATTATCGTCAAACCTTCAGTCAGAAGCCAGCCCTCAGTCCTATTTAGTGTTTCGGGTCTAGAACTTCAGGTGAAAGAGGTTTGGGGTTTAAGGGTTTAGGGTTTAAGGACTTAGGGTCTAAGCGTTTAGGGTTTAAGGACTTTGGGTTTAAGGGTTTAGGGTTTAAGGACTCAGGGTTTAAGGGTTTAGGGTTTAGGGGTTAGGGTCGGGTTTAACTTGCAAGAGTATAGGTAATTATGAAGGCCCCTATATTATAGCACCCTTGTAGATCCCTTATAGTAGCCCTGATAGTATAGATCCCTTTAAAGGAGCCCTAAACCCTAAACCCCCTTAAACCCTAAACCCCCTAAGCCCTAAACCCTAAACCCTCAACCCCCTAAACCCTGAACCCTAAACCCCCTGAACGACAGAGAGCCAAGAGGTTGAGGGAATGCTGCAGCAGCCACACCATCCAGATGTGGCCGACGCGGCGGGCAGAAGTCCGCTGCGGCAAGCATCCGAGACTCAGGGGTACTTAGAAATAGTTTTTAATCTTTGGTTCCTATAATCCCTAAGAAACAGCTAAAATTACTCATAAACCCTAAATCCTAAACCTTTGCTAGGGGTCTAAGTTCAGTATAGGAGAACGGCCACGTTGAAGTTGTGCAGTTGCTCCTGGAAGCCGGCGCCGATCAGAACTTAACTAGCGATGAAGGCGATACTGCATTGATGTACGCTTCTTATCGCGGCCGGGTGGAGGCAGTGCAGGTGCTGTTAGAGTCCGGTGCCGACAAGACTTTGGCCGACGATGGTGGCTTCACTGCGGTGATGCTAGCTTCTGTTGAAGGCCACAGCGAAGTTCTACGTGTGCTGTTGGATGCTGGTGTTGACAAGAACGCAGCTAACAACGAAGGACTCACTGGCCTGATGCTAGCTTCTCAGCAAGGTCACGTGGAAGTTTTGCGTTTGCTGCTGGAGGCCCGTGCTGGACAGAACCTCACCGACAACAATGGCTTCACTGCATTGATGATAGCTGCTGTTAAAGGCCACGTTGATGCGGCACGTTTGCTGCTGGAGTATGGGGCTGACAAGAACTTAGCTGACAAAGACGGAGACACGGCCTTGATACTAGCCTCTCAAGAGGGCCACGTCGAGGTTCTGCGCTTGCTGCTGGAGGCCGGTGCGGCCAAGAACAGTACCAATGGTGAAGGCCGCACTGCGTTGATGTTCGCTGCTATGCATGGTCATGTTGATGTTCTTCGTTTGTTGTTGGAGTCTGGCACAGACAAGGATTTAGCCAGCAAAACTGACGGCCTCACTGCATTGATAGGTAGTGCGTATAGAGGCCACGTTGCCATTGTCCGCTTGCTACTGGAGTTTGGTGCCGACAAGGATTTAGTCGACAGAGGCGGCGCAACCGCCCTGATGTGTGCCTGTCAGGGAGGCCATGTTGAGGTTTTACAGTTGCTGCTGCAGGCCGGTGCTGACAAGAACCGTGCCAACGGCGAAGGCCACACTGCATTGATGTTCGCCGCAGATAAGGGCCGTCCTGAAATCCTGCGGTTGCTGCTAGAGGCCGGTGCCGACACAGATTCGGCTGACAGAGACGGCCAGACAGCTTTGATGCTGGCTTCTGAAGAGCACCATGTTGAAGTTCTGCGTTTGCTACTGGAGGCCGGTGCTGAACAGGACCTCACCAACGATGATGGCACCACTGCATTGATGATAGCTGCTGGTAAAGGCCACGCTGATGTGGCACGTTTGTTGCTGGAGTATGGTGCTGACAAGAACTTAGCTGACAACGACGGAGACACGGCCTTGATACTAGCCTCTCAAGAGGGCCACGTCGAGGTTCTGCGCTTGCTGTTGGAGGCCGGTGCGGCCAAGAACAGTACCAATGGTGAAGGCCGCACTGCGTTGATGTTCGCTGCTATGCATGGCAATGTTGAGGTTCTTCGTTTGTTGTTGGAGTCTGGCACAGACAAGGATTTAGCCAGCAACGCTGACGGCAACACTGCGTTGATGATTGGTGCTTGTAGCGGCCACGTTGCCATTGTCCGCTTGCTACTGGAGTTTGGTGCCGACAAGGATTTAGTCGACAGAGACGGCGATCCGGCCTTGATGCATGCCTGTCAGGGAGGCCATGTTGAGGTTTTACAGTTGCTGCTGCAGGCCGGTGCTGACAAGAACCGTGCCAACGGCGAAGGCCACACTGCATTGATGTTCGCCGCAGACAAGGGCTGTCCTGATTTCCTGCAGTTGCTGCTAGAGGCCGGTGCCGACACAGATTCGGCTGACAGAGACGGCCAGACAGCCTTGATGCTAGCTTCTGAAGAGCACCATGTTGAAGTTCTGCGTTTGCTACTGGAGGCCGGTGCTGAACCAGACCTCACCAACGATGATGGCACCACTGCATTGATGATAGCTTCTGGTAAAGGCCACGTTGATGTGGCACGTTTGCTGCTGGAGTATGGGGCTGACAAGAACTTAGCTGACAAAGACGGAGACACGGCCTTGATACTAGCCTCTCAAGAGGGCCACGTCGAGGTTCTGCGCTTGCTGTTGGAGGCCGGCGCCGACAAGAACCTCACAAGCAGAGAAGGCCGCACTGCGTTGACAGTCGCCTCGGAACAGGGACTCTTTGTCATAGTTGGGTCGCATTTTATATTTCATCCGTACTTCAACCCAAGAAGAAACAGAAAAATATTTTTATTACAACCCGAACCATGAACTAGGACACCCCGAAGTCCTGCGTTTGCTGCGGGAAGCTGGCGATGGGGACGTGAGCTACAAGCGGCATCACTGGCTTGATAATGCTCCGTCAAAGAGGAGACGATGAAGTTCGCCACTTGCTGCTGGATCGACGAGGACAGAGCCTAATGTAGGGGCAAGGGCTCCTTTAAGGGTTCCTTTTAAAGGGGTCTATGAGGAGTACTATTAGGGGTATTATAACGATTTAGTATAGGGGCCTTAATAATTACCTCTACTATTTCGTGGTTTCCTTATTATAAGTATAGTATAATGGGCCCCAAAACCTTATTCTAATGACTAAGGCCCCTACATTAGACTGCGATGCCACTGCCTTACATCCCAAACACGAATATGGCCGTAAGAAGAACTAGTAGTAATAATCTTTCTAGGTTCCTGAGTAGTACCTTTTTGCCCTTTTTGGTTTGGGGTCCTCTTATTGAAACCGAATAGTAAGAAAAAGGGTACCCATATTATAAAGTAGTAGTAATGTTATGACACTAGCAGTTTCTAGATAATCATACCCCCGGGCCCACTTCTGGATCTCAAGGCCAACATCCCAACTATCGAAATCTCAGTCCTCTCACAGCCTCAACCCTAAAGACTAAAGCTTCCATCATTTGTAAGCGCAAAGCCTATCCCTAAACGCTTACGCCTTCCTTCCCCCAAATCGAAGAACCCGGAAGATTAACGCCCATACACCGCCCTATAAGACCTCTCAGAATATGGAAGTTTCCGACAATGAGGGGTACCTTATTTGGGATCCTTATGATAAGCATCCTCCTATTTAGGGTACTATATTAGGGTCCCCTATTTTCGGAAACTCCGATATGAACTGCTGGGAAACCCCCTCAGAAACCTTTTCTAGGACCCTATTGGAATTGCAACCCTAAACCCTGAAAAGCAATGCTCCGAGAGAACCGTGAAGTGGGTGGTTATCAAAATTAGGGTCTCTTTTTGGGTACCTATTATAGTACGGCACCTAGTTATTTAGGGTACCCAAAGAGGGACCCTAATTTTGACAACTACCCAAGTAGATCTCTGATTCTGCCTTTTGGGCACTCGGCTTTGGCCACCCTGCGGCCGCGTGAAATGCCAGGGCTCCTTCAATGTGCTTGTTTTAGAATAGGGAGGCTTTTTTTTTTTTTCAGGGTTTCGGGTTTTAGGGGGTAGGGGATGGGGTGTAGGGCTTGGAGTTTTGGGGTCGTGAGGTCGAGGGTTCAGGAGGTTCAGGTTGTAGTACCGGGGCCGAAATAATTACCAACACTATTTTGAGGCTCCTTGTCATCAATATAGTGTAGTATACCCTTAAAACCCTAAACCCTAAACCGAAACCTGTTCCAATTACTAAGGTTTAGGAGGCTTGGGTTCAGAGTGAAGGGGCTTCGAGAATCGACAAGAAGTCAACATATCTTCAAGTCTACTTGGAGGTCATGGGACTTACTTAGTAGCTGAGTGGATACACTTTACTTTTTGGACTAATATTACCCACTATAAAACTGAAGTTTTTTCTTTTTTGGGGCATATGAACTCAACAACTAAGCTTAGTATGTAAGATTATAAGTGCCTTAATTGGGATTATGGGTCATTATAGGTATAGTTGCTGTATTTATACCCCTAGTTACGAAGTCCCAAGATCCTTTAAGTCAAGTAGAAGGACCTTTCACAATGTTCAGCCTGTAACATTCTGTAGGTAAGGACAACACTAAACCCTTACCACGGTCAAGAGTCATGAATGCTACCGGGAAAACCCACTTAGGGCGTGTATTCCTTAATCAAGAAAGCCCCAGATTTCTCGACTCTAGAACGCATACATCCACTGCCCCTCACCCCGATCAAACCGCCCGTAGAAATCCAGATAAACCAGACCTGTACAAGCCATACGACCCTAAACCCTAAACCCTAAACCCTAAACCCTCGACCCTAAACCCCAAGCCTAGCGTTCACGGCACCAAACCCCCGGGAGGGTCGAAGGTTCAGGCTTCAGGGTTTAGGGTTCAGGACCTTGGGTTCAGGGTTCAGGGTTTGGGGTTCAGGGCTGACTTTAAACTACCAAACCCTCGATTTTTGGAGGTTCTTGTTGTAAACCCTAGATGGAATTTATAGGGACCCTACAAAACTGTAGGTTTTGGCAGGTCAAGGTAGGGATCAGGGTTTAGGGTTTAGCTCTTGGTTTGAGGTAAGCTGTAGCTGAAAAGACCTACCCAGAGAGCCCAATATCCCTTAATTAAGGAATATGTGGCTTAAATTATAGAGGGCTCCATAGTATGATTTAAGCTACATTCCTTAATTAAGGGGTATTGGGCTCTCTGGGTACGTATTTATGGTTCTTTAAAATGATTTCTTTTTACAGTTCCTTCAAAAGGTAGATCTTTTCGGCTTCAGATAGGGTGTAGTTTTTGGTTTGTTTGTTAAGGGCAATCCCTAAGGTTCCGAGAGAGTGATCCCGGCAGGATGCATTACAGGGTTTAGAGATCTCATGGGGTTCCCTTAAAGGGTACATAGGGGTCCCATTAAAGGATATAAAAGCGTCCCATTAAGGAAATGTAAGGCTTCTATAAGGGATCTATAGGGTTTAGGGTTTAGGGTTTCGGGGTTAGGGTTTAAGGCTAGGGTTTTAGGGTGTGTTATATCTAAAACATGCAAGAGACTGAGGTGTAGCGTTCGGAGCTACAGATAAGACTAGGGTTCAAGCATAATCCTAAACTACTAGGTAAACCCCAAACCCTAAAACCTTCTAAACAACACACCCTACACCTTGATCCCCTTATATTACCCATTTACATCCCTTAAAGGAACCCCCAAACGAATCTGAACACCCTAATATAGGGCCTAGTGATTACCAATACTATTTTGGGGGGTTCCTTATTATAGTTATAGTACAATGGGCCCCCAAACCCTATTCTAATCATTAAGGCCCCTATATTAAAGCTTTTCTGGAAATCTGGAGCACCCTAAAACCCTAAACCCTTAAACCCCTAAGCCCTAAACCCTAAAGCTTTTCTGGAAATCTGGCGCACCAAGACAAGGTTCCTTTATGGGTTCCTTTGTGGGTTCCTTTAAGGGTTCCTTGAGCACCAAGGCAAGATCATGGAAATCTCCCAGACATTGATCATCGGCAGCTGGATCAATGCGAAGGCGCAGGGCTTCGTAGGGGTTTCAGCTTCCGTTGAGGGCTCGTTTAAGGGTCTTGTATGGGACGTATGGGGTTTAGGATTTGGGGGTTTCCGAAATTTCGGGGTACCTTATTTTGGCGTCCTTATGATAAGGATCCTACCATTTACGGTACTATATTAGGGTCCCCGATTTTCGGAAACTCCCATATGGGGTCCATGGGTTAGGATCTTAGGGTATGGAGGTTCTATCGTGAATCCCAGAAAGCAGGAACATGGATTTAGGATGATCAGTGCTGGGATCCTCTATACTTTAACTTAACATAAGGGCATGAGGATATTGATGTTCCAACTTTCTGGCTTCTGCTATAGGGTTTGAGGGCTTCAAAGACATTCGAGGGCGTTGAGGTTTAGGGTTTGCCCCTTGGAGCCTGGAACCACCCTAATGTAGGGGCCTTGATAATAATTAGAACAGGGTTTGGGGCCCATTATACTATAGTTATAACAAGGAACCCACAAAAAATAGTATAGGTAATTATTCAGGCCCTTATATCAAACCCTAAACCGCCGAAACTCTGAACCCCAAAGCTTACGTCCCCACACCCTACGACCCTAAACGGCAATCCGAAAAAGTATCCTGAAATATTCGCGAAGCCTGAATAATTCGCAATCACATTCCTAGCGTTCTCTGTTATAGATAGTTCTACGAATATATATATATATATACTCTACGTAAGATACCCCAAGACCTTGTTCTAGTTATAAAGCCCTCAATACTTGGAGGATCATGGGACTTAGTAAGCAAGGTTATAAGTAGCATAAATGGGGTTAGAAGTAGATATAAGTACAGTTACCTTAATTATAACCCTAGTTACTAAGTCCCATGATCCTTTAAGTATCCCTAACCCCCCTTATAGATCCCTTTAAGGATCCCTTTAAGGAACCCTAGTTACTAAGTCTCATGATCCTTTAAGTAAGTCAACCTTTAGGCGCCAGACTTTCACTATCAATCTAAACCCTGAATGGTGGTTTCCGAAAATGACCCTAATATAGTGCCCTAAAGAGTAGTATCCTTACTACAAGGACCCCAGAATAAGGTACCCCCAGTTTTCGGAAAGGCCCAAATCGCAAAACAAAGACTCTCATCATCAAACTCTTTCTAGAACCATGAAAGCAGCCTTAAAGAAGGAGTTTTTTCGGGGGTGTTTAGGGTTTCAGGGTTTAGGGTTGTGGGCTTTGGGACTTTTAAGTTCAGGGTTTAGGGTTCACAGCTTTATGGTTTCAGGGTTTCGGGTTGTAGGCGTTAGGTTGTAGAGTTCAGGGTTTAGGGCTTAGAGTTCAGGGTTTAGGGTTTGGCCCGATACCCCGAAGCGATCCGAAAGCATGTGAAGGTGGCTGACCCCAACGCCAACGACGGCCGCTCGTCTCCTAAAATGGCTTTGACGGCTTGTGAAGTACTTCTTTATGTTTAATGCATCTCCGTCTTGCATCGTAAACCAAAATAGCATAGTCTTAGGTCGTGTACTCCTACGAAGGAACGTTTGTTGCTAGGCTGGTTCATGGGTGCTCCGAGGTGATGTCACATCTTGGACTGTAGTTGGGCTATTAAACCCCAAACCCTACTTAAAGGATCATGGGACTTAGTAACTAGGGTTATAAATAAGGTAACTATACTTTAATTACTTATAACCCCAATTAGGGGACTTATAACCTTACTTACTAAGTCCCATGATCCTCCAAGTAAGCCCTGTCGCCTTGCTAAAACTATCCCTCAACCTGTGCGGCAACGGGCCGACTTGCAGGGAATCCAACGGATACGAAGGGGCCGTAATAATTGGACTAGGGCTTTGGGCTTAGGGTTTAGGGTTTTCGGGAATATTTTCCGATAATTTTCGAGGGACTTCTCGAGGAAAGAACATGAAATACTACGGATACGAGAGGATATCTACATCAGGAACGTGCTTACATGGCTTGAAGTACCGTCTTCTGCTGCTTTATCCGTACCTCCTCGGGTACACTTGCTCTTCCGGTTCAAACGGCTTGAGGACATACCTGACAGTCCATGCTGAGTAAGATTTCAGCTAGACATGTAGCCACCCCTATAGCCCTGCTTTATACAAAGCCTAAACCCCAGGCCCCAAACCCTAAACAACTAAAGGCCGTTTAGGGAACTCGTAATATCGATGTCCGAATGATTAGATTATGTTAATGTATCCTCGTACAGTCCCCAAACTCATCATGCAAAAACTTGCTCAACACTTTATTCTAGCTGCGAATAGTATCTTTAGGGTTTAGGGTTTCGGGTATCCGTTTCCTTCGAAAACCCTGCCGTCTTTTTGAGCGAACAGGGTCGGAGGCCAGTTGCGAGTTTAACGGCTTGGGGCGTAGGGTCAAGGGATTTGTGAGTTTAGGGTTTAGGGTTCATTTAGTGGTTTAGGGATGCGCAGGAGAAGGTTTGTGTTTAAGAAGGGTATTGTCGGGTTGGGGCCTCAATGAGTAGGACAGGGTTCAAGGGGTATGCCATACTACAGTAGAAGCCAAAAAGTTGGAAACCCCGTAGCCTCAGTCCTTAAGAGTAATGTAAAGGGAATCCCAGCACTATTTGGCCTTAATCCGGTTTCCAACTTTACGGGGTTTGCTCTAGAATCACAACGGGGGAGCCTCAAGGACTCTCCTTGCAGATTGTTCAGGCCCTATGGTACAGTAACTTGGCCCGCAGGGCTATAGCATTACCAAGCCGCTCCCTGAATTCTAGTATAGAGTATACCCCTAAACCCTAAGCCCTAAACCCTACATCCCAAACAAAGCATGTAACCCTAAACCCTAGACCCTTTACCTAAAGTAAAGGACCTCAATTAGCAGCTTAAGAACCACTGTTTTATTTTAAACTCTTTGCCTGGGGAGGTTTGGGGTTTAGGGATTAGGGTTAGGGATTGAGGATTAGGGATTAGGGTTTAGAGTGTAGTTTAGGAACTAGGACTTCGGGTTCAGGGTTTAGGGTTGAGGGACAACTTCTCCCTGCGCCGAGGCTTCTTCATGTGGCTGCTGACCCTCTCCTGCGCCTTCTGCGCTTTCCTGGCCTTCTCCGTCACAGCGCAGGCGTGCTTTGCTGTACGGCCCCTGACTTTTAATCCTTCCTACAAAGGGTTTCTGGGTGCAAGGCTGACGTCTGAAAAGGATATCCCGACCTTATTGTTATTATTATTGATTATTAATTATTATTATTATTTTTATGTTTGTTTATTAATTATTAGTAGCAGTATTATTACCATTACTGTTATTATTATTCTTTGATATTCTTGCTTATTGTAGTCATGTGTGGCCCCAGTCCAGGTACATGTAAGCTTCCTTGCTCAGTCACCTGCTCCTCAAAGTAGAACCCTGAAGCCCTAAAGTAGAACCCTAAACCGTAACCCTAAAGTAGAACCCAAAGTAGAGCCCTATATAAATCCTAAGCCCTGAAGTAGAACCCTAAACCCTACACCCTAAAGTAGAACCCGAAACCCCAATATATCAATTGGCTTCATGATATGACCCCAAGGTCCAAAGGAACCCCTAACTAGGTACTTGGGTTCAGGATACTAGGTTGTAGGTTAGTATTTGGAAGGGTATATGATTCATTGTGTACTTGGACCTTTTGGGGCTCGTTATATAGGATATCCCTGTCTTGATTTTTTTGCCTTCCCATAAGGTTTCTTGTGGGGCTTTGTTGGTCTCTTTACAGGAACTCTTTGAAGGGCCCTAAACCCTAAATTTGGGTATACGAGTACTACCTGTGCCCCACAACGAGCCCTTAAAGGAGCTTTCGTCTCATGACTTAGGCCCCTGCATTATAGTAGAAGCCAGAAAGTTGGAACATGGCTTTAGGAGGATTCGTGCTAGGATCCCTTATGATTTTCCTTAAGGGCATGAGGAGAATGATGTTCCAACTTTCTGGCTTCTACTACTTGGAGGATCATGGGACTTAGTAAGCAAGGTTATAAGTACCATAAATGGGGTTATAAGTAGATATAAGTACAGTTACCTTAATTATAACCCTAAGTCCCATGATCCTTTAAGTATAGATGGCTCTTTTTTTTGGGAGGGTTTCGGGCTACTGAAACGGCAGGATTCGAATTCAGGTGCCCGGAGAGCCAAAGCATGCCTTAGTTAAGCAGAGGTAGGCCTTTAGAGTCTTAGAGCACTCACCAGGTCACCTTGATGGTTTTAGGGTTTAGGGTTCAGGGCATCGTCGGGATGCCCGAGCATTACAGGGTTGTACGGGATCTTGCATGATGATTGCAGCCTTGCGCTATTTTCAGCCAGGGTCTATTTTTCTAAATCCCAACCCCCAAAATAGCATTGTTAATTACTAAGGCCCCTATACTATCTACCCAAAGGGCTCAGGGACTTAAGCCTAGAGTTTGGGTTTAGGGTTTTAGTTCCGGACTGCTCCATCATACTACATGGGCTTTCTAGTAGCTCGCTTGCGAGCCATGAAACGATCACTTGAATTCGGCTCGAGAGCGAGAGAGCGAGACAGAGAGAAAGAGAGAAAGAGAGAGAGAGAGAGAGAGACAGAGAGAGAGAGAGAGAGTCTCCTGTGACGGAGCTGACGCCACCGTCGGCAGACGTTGTGGACGAGCTCTCCAAGCTCTGCTCCGACCCGGCAAGTTCCTCCGCCGCGCCGCTCGGCCCAGAACGAGCGGGGCTAACCGATGTCGCAAAGTCAGCCGAGTAGATGGAACCCGGATCGGTGGAGCAGCCATGGACTTGGGGCGTTGGGTCTCCAGGATCTCTGCACGACGCCGAGCGTCGAGCTTTGCCTGTTTCCGATCCAATACCGATTCGAGTCGCAGCTGAATGCTGAGCGTTAGTCGTCCCCATGCTGCCCTGTCGTCGCTGTCTGCGGCATGCAGAGAGAGAGAGAGAGAGAGAAATGAGACTAACGACGAGTTTTAGGAGGAACCAAATCCCGGCAAGTTGTGCAGCGCGCATTTGGGCGCCTTTTTACTACGGCACCGAGTGTCGCAAGGTATTAATGGCTAATCAAGCAACCCCGAACAAAGGCACAACCTGAGAGAGTCGGAAATGTCTACATGCGCAAATAGCAGCAGCAAGGGTTTGGTGTCTAGGGTTTGTACGAAGAGAAGTCTTGGAAATGACAGTGGCTCACAGCCGACAGCACTCTGACCGAATGAATGCGTACACACCATCTTCTCCCAAAGTAGATCCCTTCTAGTAACCCTTATAGACGCCTTTAAAGGAACCCTATTCTAATGACTATTAAGGCCCCCGCATGAGGTCTTTCAGGGTAGATCCTCTGAGGGAAGGAATGTTTTAGCAGGAGAGCCTCAAAGCTGGTTTAGGTAGTATCATTAGGGAGACCCCTTAAAGGGTACCCCTTCTGAACCCTACTTCTGGCTCTCTTAAAAGGGACCTTATTGAGAGGGTCTATATCCCCAAGGGTCCCCCTAATCCTNGTATCATTAGGGAGACCCCTTAAAGGGTACCCCTTCTGAACCCTACTTCTGGCTCTCTTAAAAGGGACCTTATTGAGAGGGTCTATATCCCCAAGGGTCCCCCTAATCCTAACTCCCATGGTTTAAGGTTTAGGGTTTAGGCAACCCCAAAAGTTGGAAACCCAATAGCCGCAGTCCTTGAGAATAATGTACAGGGAATACCAGCACCATTTGTCCGTGGAGTTACAAGTCCCTTAATGTGGGTTATGTTTATACTTGCCCTACTTATAACTTATAACTACCCCTGAACCTCCAAGTAAGCTCCCGGGATGAGGGTTGGGCTTAGGGTTTAGGTCGGAATGATTGGTGAAATCCTCTTGCACAGGTATACAAAATGTAAAGTCAGTATTGTAGTCCCCATTTTTGTTCCACTAAGTCCTGCACCCTGTTCTAATCGGTCCCAGATGCTACTCTCTGAGGCTACGCCTTCGGGTCTTGAGTTTTTGAAGCTAAGACAGAACCTTCGGAGTGCCTATGAGACGGCTCTTAATGCAGATGAGGTTATAGGGTTTGGGGTTTAGGGTTTGGGGATGCGGGTCTAGGGTTAGGGATTACGGTTTTTAGGGTTCAGGGTATTCAGCCTCTGATGATTAAATGGGGCATTTTGGGGTTTAAGGCAAGCGCCCGAATAACTACTACTAGTATTCCTTAGAGTTTTTACATCCGTATTGTTGCACCCTGAGCCCGACATCCCTCACGGCTTCGGGCCTATACTACAGCGGTTCAGGATACAGGGCTTACGGGTAAGGGTTTCGGGTGGTAGGGTATTCAGTACAGAGTTTAGAGGTTCAGGGCCTTCGGGTCTAGGGCTCAGGGTTCCCCAAAGTTAGAGACCCAAAAAAGGACATCAGCATAAGATTTTATAGGGATATCCTTACCTTAAGGGGCTTCATTATAAGGGGGTTTATATGGGATATCCCTATCCTAATTTTTGCTTATGTGCGTTTTTGGGGCCCTACAAAGAGGGTTTAAAGGTTCGGGCGTAGGAGCTGGGTCTATACTCGGCTCCACCACGAGTTTTCCTTTACGTTGAACCCACGCCTACATGCCCCACCTAGAGAAGCCTCAATGTTTAGCAATACGGTCCTTTAGGGCTCGGAATAGAGCCATTGTCTACTCTACCCCTTTCGCCCTAGTCTAATTATTCACAGGCTTGATAAGGGGCCTCTGTGGAGGGGACCCCTGTGGGTCGTACGCTTTGGTTGTGGCCCAATGGGGACTACTGGCGGGGGCAATTGGGGAAACCCATTGGGCCCCCATTGCGCCGCAACCCGCCCATTCGGCAAAGTGCAACCCACAGGGTCCACTCCACAGGGGGCCCCCCATCAACTCATTCATCATATCCTCACAGCGGTTTCGTGCATTCGCTTCGCTCTTCACTGCAATGAAGTAAGAGAAGTGAATGGAAGCGCGAGTGTGAGAAGCGAACGAAGGAAAGCGAATGCGGCCCCGAAGCCCTTAGAGTAAAAGCCAGAAAGTTGGAACATGGCTGTAGGAGGATTGGTGCTAGGATCCCCTATACTCTACCTTAAGGGCATCAGGATATTGATGTTCCAACTTTCTGGCTTCTACTATAAGCTTCGGATCCTGGGCGCAAAACTCTGACACTTCGGCCCCAACCCTTGACTTGTCTGAAAAACCCGAAGCCCCAGACCCTGAGCTCAATTCAAGAATGCCCAAACCTAGGCTCCGAAGTCCTCATACATCCCCGCATCGTCCCTACATTGTTCTTCCAAAAGCACAGACAAACTCTAAATTGGCTGTTAAAGACCCCCCCCAAACCCCTAACTCCGATACCTTCCCGTCAAGCAGCCCTTTAAAGGAAGCCTATTCTAAGTACTAAGGCCCCGATATTTGCCTGAATTCTCCGAAGTCACATGGACTTCGGCCACTTTAGCAGCGATCAGGCGACGAATGCCTCCAACACTGCGCGGGGATCCCGAATGTGTCATTTGGGTGGTTGTCAAAATTATGGTCCCCTTTTGGGTTCTTATTATAATACGGCACCTATTATTTAGGGCACCCAAAAGGGACCCTAATTTTCACAACTACCCATTTGGCGTTTTTGGATGATAAAGGGGTTCGAGTTGCGTTTTGGATTTTTTGGTTCAGACTGGGTTGTAACTGGCAGGCCCTAAGACGGGCTAACCCTAAACTGCAAGCATGAGCGGCCTTCTGTGTCCACAGTTCCCTCAAATTCACGCGGAACCAAAAAGGGTGAGCAATGGACTACAGCCCTTGCCAGTTTTGGGGGTTCTGAAGTCTGGGTTCTTCTTAAAGGAGTTAATTTAGGCTACCACAACAGGCATATATGGCAATTAAATTCCTCATCCAGAACCCCAAGAGGGACACAGGACTTACTAAGTAGGGTTATAGTTAAGATCACTGTAGTCATATGTTTGTTTGCACCAGTTGAGGCGTTTCATACTTTGTGCTGCAGCAGCTTGTTTTGATTTTCGGGCTTCGGGTTTCGGGGTTTGAGGGGTATGATTTAGCGTTTCAGGGTTTAGGGTTCACAGTTTTTTTTGGGGGTTTAGGGTTTAGGCTGCTAGGGTTTAGGGCCTAGAGTTTAGAGTTTAGGGCGTTCGGGTTTATAGCGTCCCCTCATGCTCCACAATGTGAAAAATCACATATGAGTACTGCCAGGCCAAGCGCTGCTGTAGCAGGTTGCGCTGCTTGTGTGGGGCCAAGATGATGAAGCGCTGGAGTGCAGACACGGCGAACACCTTTCCAAAGGTGGCAAGGAGGACAGGCCGTTTCTCCGGCGCTCGCGAGCGGCTCCTTCTAGCAGTGGTGTACCAACACTGTGGCACAATACGTTCGAGCACAGACATCACCACCGCTAGTTAGTTCATCTGTATGACTTTGTACCGACATCACCATGTCGCTCTCGTTGCCAGGAAGCTCTCGCAGTGTGCCGATGCAGCCAAAAGCTTCCTGAAAGAAACACAGGCAGACCACACAGCGGTTCTGCCATGATGTTCCGTGGCATGTGGTTTAAAGATCTTACAGGGGCTTAGGGCGAACCTTAGCAGGGCTTGGGGTTTAGGGCCCAAGCCTAGCGAAAGGAGGTATAATAGGGTTTGGGGATTAGGGTTTAGGGTTTACTCTTTCGGGCCTATCCGTAGCAGAAAGAGCAGCTGTAGGGTTAAACCCGAACGTAGCAACACGGGAAACTTTTTTCGAGGTACTTGAAGGGGCAGGGGACTTAGTAAGTTGGTTATAAGTAGGGTTATAATTAGGGTAATTCCATTTAGGGCACTTATAACTCTACTTATAACCTACCTNCAGGGGACTTAGTAAGTTGGTTATAAGTAGGGTTATAATTAGGGTAATTCCATTTAGGGCACTTATAACTCTACTTATAACCTACCTACTAAGTCCCCTGCCCCTTCAAGTAGACCCTAAACCCTAATCCCTATAGAACCCTTTAGATCCCTTTGAGGAGCCCTTTAAGAACCCTTACTAACCTACTAAGTCCCCTGCCCCTTCAAGTAGCATTAAGAGAGCATTCGTAGGGTTTAGTCTAACAGCGGCAACAAGAGAAAAATTGGAACTTTGGGCTCCAGCGTCGCAAGAAATGGAAACTGCAGGATAGGGCTTAGGGCTTAGGGTTTAGGGTTTAGGGTTTGGGGTTTAGGGTTTAGGGTTTAGGGTTTAGGGGTTTAGGGTTTAGGGTTTAGGCTTAAGGTTTACCTGGACCCTAAGGAACCTACCTTTTTAAGGACCTATATACGGCAATCATCTCAAGGAACCCCAAAAAGGAAGGTTTTGCAGAGTCCAGGTAGGGCCTCAGCGTAGCAGAAAGAGGCTGTGTTCCTGAGTAGTACCCTTTTGCCCTTTATATTCTAAGGCAGTTTTTAAGGTCCCCTTATTAAGCCCGAACAGTAGGAAAAACAAACCGAATAGTACTGTTGATGGACAAAATCCTGCATGACCTTAAGGACTCTAAACTATGGGAGTTATGGTATATTCCTTATAATGGGTAATGCAGGATTTTGTCCATCAATAGTAGGAAAAAGGGTACGCTTATCAGTAAGGGGCTACTGAGAAACCTAGGAAAGACTTCTGAGTTGCTTCGGGTTTTATAGGGCTCAGGGCCGAAACGAAGCGAGAGAGAAACTCTAGGGTTTAGGGTTTAGGAGGCGTAGAGTGTAGAGAGCGCAGCAAAAGGAGGAGCTTGAGTTCAGGAGTTACCCTTGTTTGCTTCAGAATCTCTAGAACTTAAAACGCCCCATGTTTAATTATTAAGGCTCCTGAATTGAACCCAAGCGTGTCAAAGCAGGAACTCCCCCCTGAACCTGTAAACCCTAAACGCCCTTAACACCCTGAATCCTAAACCCTAAGCCCTAAACCGGGGCCCTGAGGTCCGCGTCTATCTACTTGGACACCCTCGGGGCACTCCTCCGGGCGCCGATCGACCTCTTCTTCGACAAGCAGCCGGCCTGGGCCCCAGGGGGTAGGGGGTTTACGGCCTAGGGTTTAGGGTTATTCAGGATTCAGGAATGCGGGTCTTAGTAGACTGTGGGGTTCGGTGGGGTGTAGGGCTTGGGGGTTCCTGGTCGAGATACACAGCCTGCAGAAAGCTTAGATCAAACAGGGTTTAACCCCTAACAAAGCAACCCAAAGACACCTCCGCCGAAACGCGGGTCACGAAGCCCTTAACCTTTTTTTGAGCTCTTTTTTGAAAAAGGAGCTCAAAAAAACATTAATGCTGAACCCTGAAGAGGACCTACCCCAGAGCCGGCAAGGAGTCTGTCCATATTAAACCCTAAACCCTAAACCCTAATTATGGCTTCCTCCATGAGCCCTATAATTACACAGCTACTGTGCCTAACCCTACTCTGAACCCCCCCACCCCCCCCAATGGCCCTTTAAAGGAGGCCTTCGGCTCCTTAATAGTTGGTGTTTAGGGTATAGTAGAGGGTAGTTGGGGGGTCTACAGCCTAAGCCCAAAAGCCCTAAACCCCCTAAACCCTAAACCCCTAAACCCCTAAACCCTAAACCCTAAACCCCCTACTCCGAACCCGAAGCCGTTACGAGGTTGGACGCCTGATCAACCGGTTGACAGGCGATGTTGGCACCATCGACGTGCAACAGGGCATTGAAAGATGGCTCAGGGTTTAGGGTTTGGGGTTTTTGGTTTAGGGTTTTGTGAAGGGCTGATACCCCCTAGCCCTAAACCCTAAACCCCCCAAGGCCTTTTCATGGATTTCATAAGGTTCTTACAGGCAGGGTTCTTCGAGGATTCCTATAGGCGCGTATGCCAACTTCTTAAAGGAAGGGAATTGCCGGATTTTGCATTAGAACCCAGGTTTCCCAGTAATGGCCTTTTGCCCTGTGTATTTTAGGGTTCCCTTATTAACACTGATTACCAGGAAAAAGGGTACCCTTCTTATCAAGGGGACACAGGGGACACTGGGAATCCTGTTTTGAGGTAGGCGGGGTAATTATTCAAGGGTCTACATTGAGCCTTTGTAGTCGAAATATGTTTTCTGCGCACAACTTACTGAACAAGCAGCGTGACCCTTCAAGTGGACCACGCCCAAAACTAAGGAAGATTCTTGTCTATCACAGTTTTTCTACCAAAAGTCTAAAATTTCAGGGGTTTAGGGTTTGGGGTTTAGGGCCTGCATGTAGGACTTAACAGAATATCCCATCTCAGAGGGGCAGTATACACTACCATTACGGAATTAGGTCCCCAAAGGCGTAACAGGGATGGTCTTTTAGGACCTAAGTCCATAATGGTAGTGTATATAGACCATAAACCCTATACTCCCTAAACCCTACAATTAGAACCCTTGAAGGAACCCTTAAAGGAGCCCTTAAGGGAACCCTAGCATACATGGACCCTTTGGGCATAATTCAATCTTATGTGCATTACATACCACCAAAAAGGGCGCACCCTTTTGATTCCTAGGTTACTCTTGGGTCTAGAAACCCTAAACCCTAACCCCTATAGATCCCTTAAAGGAACCCTTATAGTACCCTTTAAAGGACACCCACGAAGAAGCCCAGACATCTGCCAGCTGAGGCAAGTGCCGGGGATTCTCACGAGCATGCTGCCTTCCTGCAATTGGGGTTCAGGGTTTTAGGGTCTAAGGTTAGGGTTGAGGGTTTAGGGTTTAGGGTTTAGGGGTTTAGGGTTTAGGGTTTAGGGTCTAAGGGTTCATTAAGGGTTTAGCGGTTTAGGGTGGGTTCTAATCATAGTTACCTTGCTGATAACCCCACTTAGAACTACCCCTGAACCTCCAAGTACGGTTTGCCACCGCCGCCAGACTATACGCCTGGCGTAGCACCTTGTGGCGAGTGTTATTAGAAGTGGCTTGCGTCGGGGGAACGGTTTAGGGTTTAGGGTTTAGGGAAGCCTCCCCGTATCCAGACGACAACAGCCGAAAAGAGTCCAGATTCCTAAACCGTAAACCCTAAACCCTAAACCCTCAACACCTCAGGGAAGGCAGAACCCGAAACCCCACGGAACCCTTAAGGGAATCCTCACAGGAAACCTGACAGGAAACCCTGCAAAAAAACCTGAAAACCTCAAACCAGAAACCCCAAAGACTATAGGAACCCTTACAGGAGCCCTTACAGGAACCCTTAAAGCAAGCTTTTCCCTAAACCCTAAACCCTGAACCCTAAACCCTTGAGGAAACCCATAAAGGAACCCCAAATCCCCCGCACCCTTAACATGGGGTCTAAATCATTATCAATACTATTTAGGGGTTCCTGGTTATAAGTATGTAGTAGTATAGTATATAGTATATAGTATATAGTATATAGTATATAGTATATAGTATATAGTATATAGTATATAGTATATAGTATATAGTATATAGTGTATAGTTTAGTATATATATATATATCTATTAATAGAGTATAGTATAACTCGGGACCCTTTTCTATAATTATCAATGCCCCTATTTTGGAACCCTATATGGAACTCTATGGATTGAACCAGAGGTTCTGCACCGCCGCCTACATCATCGTGGCACAGCTCTGGTCATTTTCTGTGTGCCCAGGATGCAGTTAGGCTTTGACACGGGTGTTATTACAGGTTGTGGGTTTAGGGCTTATAGGGTGTAAAGGAGTTAAAGGGGTTCAGGACTAGGATATAGGGTTTCAGGGTGTTGAGGGCTTTAAAGTAGGCTTGTCCGAGGGTTCTACGAATGTTCCATAAGGATGCTGCAATGGCTTTGCAGGGCTTTACAGGGTCCTCGTTCAACAAGCGAGTCTGACATGTATATATATATATATGTATATTTTAGATGCATATTGTATATGTATATGACCACGTATAGGACATGCACTCCTTATCATGGGCATTTTTTTGACTCAGTTCCTCAGGTAGCTTGGCCTAGACCCTAAACTCTAACATCAACAAACAACCAATTGAAGCCCTGAGCCCTGAACCTTAACCCTAAATCCTAAACCCTAAGCCCAAAACCTGAAACCTAAAACCTTAAAGTGAAGAGCCCTCAAGCTAGCACAGTAAAGCCCGGAAGCCCTGAGCTCTACACCCGAAGCCCTACACCCTAAAGCCCCAAAGCCCTGAACCCTAAACGACTTAGTAAGGGTTCTTCAAGGGCTCCTCAAAGGGATCAAAAGGGTTCCTTAAAGGGATCAATAGGGATTAGGGTTTAGGGTCTACTTGAAGGGCAGCGGACTTAGCCTAAATGGAGTTCCCCTAATTATAACCCTACTTATAACCAACTTACTAAGTCCCCTGCCCTAAACCCTAAACCCCTAAACCCTAAACCCTAAACCCCAAACTCTACAATATCCTAAAGCCCGTCAAGCCCTGAACCCTAAGCTTTGCACCCTACACCCCGAAACCTTAAAGCCTGAACTCTTAAAGCCCTGGTCCTGACGCCCTTGAATCAGCAAACTCAGCTCTGAACAAGGATAGTGCCCCCACTCAGAAATAGTTGAATCACGTTTATATCTTAGATGCTGTATAAGGCCCTTGTTAGAGCAGTGCCGTTTAGGGGCTGAGGGTCTAGGATGGTTTAAGGCTTAGCTGTTTGAGATATGTTCACGTCTTTGGGACTTCAGCATATGTATGTATGTCTGTATGTATGTATGTGTACATATCCAGCTCTGAACGTTCCAAAGCCACCCAACCGCCGAGGATTCCTTGGCCTCTGATTCTGGCGGCCATGCCGTTCTACTGCATCATGGGGTGCTCCCTCAGTTTAGGGTTTAAGGTTGAGGGTTTAGAGTTATTGGTTTACTTGGGCTGAGGGTTTAGGGTCAAGGGCTTACGGGTTTAGGGGTTTAGGGTTTAGGGTTTAGGGTTTGGGGTTTAAATAGAGGGTTCAGGGGTTTAGGGTTTAGGGGTTTAGGGTTTAGGGTTTGGGGTTGAAATAGAGGGTTAAGGGATCAAGGTTAAGGGTGTGTCAGTCGAGGTCGCAGGCTCGGGCGTGCAACACCCTGGGCCGCGCGCTCGCGTCGCTTGTCGACCCACCCCGGCCACCCAAACTCTGCTCTATTAGGCTTTAGGATTTCTTAGCCCTTTTTGTTAGTCCTTGTTCTTGGGATTTCTCGGGAAAGTAAAGTGTAAGTAAATGTACAGCGGAGGGGTGGTTACCCTTACCCACTGTGAGCGCCTAGAGGAAATTGTCCAGGCTTCGGTGTTAGATTCTTAGCTACGCTTAATATGGCCAGCCCTTTTATTGAGTACTGACATTGTCGTAGCACAGAGGGTAGGGCGAACGCGTGCCGGTACTCTGGTCCCAGAGCGGGCGGTAGGTCGGGGGCAGGCTATGCCTGGGTTTAGGGTTTAAGGTTAGGGGTTCAGGGTTAAGGGGTGTTGCTTTAGGGTTGAAGGTTCTACTGAATCATGGCGTGCCCCCCCGGGTTCTGTGAGGGTCTGACGGGAAAAAACGAGCTTGGCGGTTGAGGGTTCAACTGCATCATGCGGTGCTCCCGGCGATGGTCAGGGATTCTGCTTGGAAAAGTTTCTTAGGACAGGGCTTTGGTGTTGAGGCTTTCTGTTGCATCATGGGGCCCTGGAAAAATTTGAGGCCTAGGCGGGTTTTGGTAGGGAGGATTTCTACTGCATGGTGGGGTGCTCTTTGTTACTTCGGGACATTGGGCTTAGTAAGTAAGCTTATAAGTACCTTACTTGGGGTTACAGAATACTTATAAGTATAGTTACCTTACTTCTAACCTTATATAGTTACTACGTACCACGATCATTTACGCAAACAGGGTTGGACGAGGATCGTCCCAATTGATACGCTTACAAGTATTTGTCAGTCTATATATGTGGGACCAAGCCGAACCTTGGGCCTGAAACCCTCAACCGTTACTTGTGCAGAGCTCTTTTCTCCTTCGGGCGACTAAGAGTGCTACGTAAGACCACGGATTTCGAAGCTCCCAAACTCGCGGCCAGCAGGTACTTCTTCACCCTCTATGCCAACACGGCCATCTCCTTGGTGACCTACAGCAAGCACATCCTCTCGAACCTCCAGGAAAGTGGTTTGTGGCTGAGGGCTTAATCTAGAAGCATGAACATTTACCGAGATGATTCCGTAGGCTTTCTTAATACAGCTTTGGTAGAATAGACTTCCCCCAAAGCTGCATTCTACTTGTTACGTAACGCCCCTCAACCTAGCCCCCCCCGAAGCCTCAATGTGGGGTGTATTTGTATTGGGGTGTAGCCTCTTGGCTTAAGGTGTAGGGTTTGGTACGTCGGCTTGGGTTCAGGGAGTAGGAATTGGGGTTTTGGGTATAGTTTTGACTGGAGGATCGGGGGTTCTTGGTGATTGATCCTTAAACAATTGGCTTCACGGTCTAGGGAGTAGGGCATGGACTCGCGCTTGCTATCCGGAAGATGATTTACATTAACTAAGAGCTTCCTTTCATGCTTTAAATCGCTGTGATTATGATGATTATGCTTTCGGAGATCTTTACTAGACACCCTTGGGCTACAGTGGTCTCAGCCCAAAACTTCTACACCAGCCCCCCAAGTCGTAAGCGAATACAAACTTTCTACATCGAAGGTGAACCGCTTACAGAACAGGCATAGAACCACTAAGTGGCCCTTAGCGGGCCAAAGCTCACTTCCAGCAGCTGGAGGCTGAGCTTGCAGAAGCCTGACGAGAGGCGGCGGTGCAGCATGCTGCGAAAGCGCGGCGACCCGGGCGCAGGCAGAGGCCGCCGCGATTACGGCAAACGCGTCGTTCGTAGCTGCCCTAGCGGAACAGCTGCGGAGATCGGCTTCGTGATGGATCTCTGCGTTCACATGCAGTGACCCTTGAGACCTGTGGAAAAGTCAAACATACCCAAAGACTCCCGAGCCCATGAAGTAAGCATTGCACCTTAACTTATTTCAGATTCCCTAGTGACATGATCTCAGGTGTATTGCTTAGTTGAGAGTTTTGGGAGTCTCTGGACATCCTTGAAATCCTTGCAACGCTACAAGCCCTGATAAAGCCTATGAAACCCTTACAAAAACGTGCTGAGTTTTATCAAAGCTCATCAACGCCTGTTTAAAAGGCTCACAAACAAGCCCTACCCCAAGGCTCTTGGATCCTTGTAGTAAGATCCGAAGCCCGGGCCCCCAAAGCCCAAACCCTCACCCAGAAAGACCCTGACATTCTTGGGAGCCTTGGGGAGTTAAACCCCGGAACATCATAGACCCCCTAACCCTACTTGGAGGATCATGGGACTTAGTAAGTAAGGTTATAAGTCCCCCTAATTGGGATTATAAGTAATTTTAAGTAAAGCTACCTTATTTATAACCCTAGTTACTAAGTCCCATGATCCTTTAAGTAAGCCACGTAAAAGGAACCTTATAAAACCCGTAGAAGACCCGTTTTGGGGCCTGCAGGGAGAAGCCTTGGGGTAGGACCCTTTTGGGGGCCTCAGGGTAGAACGGCGTTTGGGGGCCTCCGGGTAAACCCTAAACCCCTTAAAAGGAACCCTATAAAGCCTTTATAAGACCCCTAAACCCTCAAAAGGAATCCGATAACACCCTGATAAGATCCCTAAACTACGTAAACGGAACCCCATAAAGCCCTTATAAGATCCCTAAACCCCTCAAAAGAAATCCTTAAAAGAATCCTATAACCCTAAACCCTAAACCCCTGTAAACTCGGTTAATTCCGCAGGACATCCAAGCCATGGCCATGGGCACGGCCGTGTCCATCCGAGCGAACAACATGGTCGAGAACTTCGTCGCCAGGTTGGGGTCCCTCGGTGGGTAGTTTTAAGGCTTGAATATATAGATATGTATATATATATAATCTATGTTACTGGTACATGGAGTCTTCGGGCTATAGTGCAAAATCTTAGNACCTTTGCTATTTTGTGGTTCCTGATTACATTTATAGTACCCTATTCGAGTTACTAAGGCCCCTATAGTAGGGGTTATTTGAGGGGTTAGGGTTTAGGGCTTTGGGTTTGGGGTTTGGTGGACTGGAAGGGTTAGAGTTCCCTTTAAGGGTTTAGGGTTTAGGGCTACTGTAGGCGTTAGGGTTCCCTTTAAGGGTTTAGGGTTGAGGGTTTAGGGTTTAGGGTCTACTTGAACTTCGTCGCCAGGTTGTGGGCCCGGGCCGGGGTGAGGGGTGGGCTGTAGGGGTTAGGGTTCCCCTTAAGGGTTCCCTTTAAGGGTTTAGGGTTTAGGGTCCACTTGAACTTCGTCGCCACCTTTGGGGGGGGGGGGGGATTTGGACTGTATATAGGGTTTAAGGTCTAAAGTTAAGGTTCCCCTTAAATGGGCCTACTAGAGCCTACTGACTGGGTTGCTGTTACCACTTACAACCGCATGAGGATCCTAGGCTTTAACCTTGTTCGAACTCTATGAGGGAACTCTTAAAGGAACCTTAAAGGAGCCTTAAAGGAGCCTTCAAGAAGCCCTTAAACCCAGACCCCCGCGAAGATCTAGAAAGTAGATCCCCTAATTTTGGGGCCCTATACTACTAAGGTTACTTCATTATAGGAACCCCCATTAAGGGATCTACTTTTTGGATCCTCCAGGGGATCTGGGAAGGAGCCCTTAAAGGAGCCTCGGCTTTGACATTGGTTGAACCCTGTAAAGGTCAGATTACGGAGCCTCGGTTTTTTGGTTTATGAAGACTTTACTATGGAGCACGAATTATGCATATTTTCGTAGATTGTTGAAATCGATACCTACCTAAACCCTATAAACCCTAAAGGCCCTAAACCCTAAACCCTAGTGTAGGGCCCCCGAATCAGGGGATCCACCGTGTTCGATCCTCCCGGGAATCTGCGTAGGGAGGTGAAGTTCAGGAGTCTCCCGTCGTGGTGGGGTTATTGGGTTTTCTTGTTTTTGAGGGTTTAGGGTTTCAGTTTTGTTTGTTTGGTTAGTTTTAGGATTTTAGGGTTTAGGGTTTCGGATCCCCGAAATCTGGCTCTGGCGCGAGGGTTATGTAATGACATGTGGAGGTTCCGTTGTAGTGTCTTGGGTTGGCGACCTCACGCCGGACACCCTTGGTTTCGGAATTCACTGGAACCCTGTAGATCCCCAAATCTGCAGCCCCTCCACCTGTAGCCGCGCATGTCTGGCGACTTAGTTGGGAGGGCTGCAGTTACCCCAAGGCTCCAAGTACCCAATAATCATATACTCTCCAAAATCCTAACCTACATAACTACTATCCTAAAACCGAGTACCGAATTATTGGGTCCTTTGGACCCTTGGGGTTACAGAGATTCTTAGAGAGTCCTGCAAGGAAGGTTCTCTTGCTTCAAGCTTGAAATCCTAAAACATCAACCTTAAGACCGTCGAGCCTTAATCCTGACAAACCCTAAACCTAAACTTCCAACCTTTAACTACCTACGCTCTTTCAAGCCCATGTGGCGCCTCCCTGTGCTCAGTTTAGACACTGAGTTTTTAATCTGAAAACTCCGTAGCCTTTAAGGATGAACTCGCCCTAAGACCCCCTAATATGGCTGCCTTAATGATTAGAATAAGGTTCTTTTAAAGGGAACCTTAACGGGATACTATGAGGGATACCATAAGTTAGTTAATGGGGGTACTATAATATGGGGGCCTTAATGATTAGAATAGGGCTTTGGGGCCCATTATACTAAAGTCATAATATGGAACCCCCAAACTAGTATTTGTAACTAATTAGGCCCCTTTAATACCCTAAACCCTAAACCCTAAACCCTTAAACGCGAAACCGTCACGCCTAAAACCGAAGACGCTCTGGGAACTGACCTCTGAAGGTATCATCGTCAAGTTCACTCCGCTGTGAGGACCGCAGCAGTCACCATCGCATGCAGAGGTTGAGCAGGGTGTTTAGGAATTTAGGGTCTAGCGGTTTAGGGTTTCGGGGTAAGGCACGTAGGGTTTAATTATTTAATAGGGGTTCAACTTAGTGAATGGGAAAGAATCTAGGGTTTACTTGTTAACTAGTGGTTAACTTAGATAGGCAATGAGAGAACTCTACACTAAGTCGAACTGGAACAGTTCCAGTTCGAGTTCGAGACACTCCACCGTCGCTGACCTTCGCCCCTCAGCTGCGGACCCTTACTAACCCCTGAACTCGAACTCGAACAGTTCCAGTTCGAGTACGAGTTCGAGACCCTATCAAGTTACTGGCTCTGCGAATATGAATTGCTTCTAGACCCCTCACCCCCTAAACCCTAAACCCTAAACCCTGAACCCTGAGCTCCAAACCGCGTGTGCAGGGGTTCGAAGGCTTCAGACGTGCGGAGGTTGGCTCTAGGATTAGCTTTGGAAGTTTTCTTGCAACGAAGCTAACCCCTAAAGCAAAAGACCTAACCCCAGACCCTAAACCTTCAACCCTAAGCCCTAAGCCCGAAACCCTAACCTAAACTCTCAAACCTTAAGCCCTAAACCCTCAAGCCCTAAGCCCCAAGCCCTAACCTAAGCCCTCACACCCTAAGCCCTAAACCTAAGCCCTAAGCCCTGAGCCTTAAGCCTAAGCCCTAAACCCTAACCTAAGCCCTCAAAACAGGCGTGAAGACCTGAGCTCATTAGCCGATATTTTGCAAACAGTGGTGTAATCAAGAGACACTAAATAGGGTTCCTTTTAAAGGGGGTCTATAAGGAGTACTATAAGGGGTATTTGGGGGGTTTAGTATAGGGCCTTAATAATTACCTTTACTATTTTGGTGGGTTCCTTATTATGATTATGGTATAATATGCCCCAAAACTCAAGTCTAAATGTTAAGGCCCCTACATTACCGGTGTATTTAGGTTTAGGTTTAGGGTTCAGGAGTTTAGGGTCTACGGGTTTAGGGTTTAAGAGTTTAGGGGTTCAGAGTTGAGGGTTCAGAGTTTAGGGTTTAGGGTTTAGGAATTTAGGTTTAGGGCTTACGGGTTTCGGGTTCAAGAGTTTCGGGTTTAGACTTAGGAATTTAGGGTCTGGGGGTTTAGGGTTTAGGAGTTGAGGGTTTAGGGTTTGGGAGTTTAGGTTTCAGGGGCCTCTTCGACCCCAGAGAGTCCAACACCGAGATGCCGGTTTTGGGTTTAAGGCTTAAGCTTTGTAATGATTCATAAAGTATTTCCAGTACAAGCCAGAAGCCAGAAAGCTGGATAAACAAGTCTCCTCATAGCTGTCATCTAGAATAGACGGAAATCCTGCATCAGTCATCCTTTTCTCATGTTCCAACTTCATCGCTTCTGCTATATACCGTTATGAAACCCTAGAAACCCTGAAGCACCTCTACAATTCCTGTACATGAGCCCTCAAGCCTATGAGGTATATTCCTTATATAATTATGGGGTATCGGAGTGTCCGGGTAGACCCTAAACCCTAAACCGTAGACCCTCGAATTTGCTTGCAGTCTTCTGTGGCTGGGAGAAACCCCGGGGACTGGAACCCAAACCCCTAAAGCCCCTAAACCCTAAACCCCTAAACCCTAAAGCCCCTAAACCCTAAAGCCCCTAAACCCTAAAGCCCCTAAACCCTAAAGCCCCTAAACCCTAAACCCCTAAACCCTAAAGCCCCTAAACCCTAAACCCCTAAACCCTGCAAGGAACCGAAGGAAGAGAGGGCGAATCAGGAGGACCTGGGGGAGGCTCCACTGCCCTGGACTACTTAAAGGATCATGGGACTTAGTAACTAGGGTTATAAATAAGCTAACTATACTTATAATTACTTATAACCCCTATTAGGGGACTTATAACCTTACTTACTAAGTCCCCTGATCCTCCAAGTACCCGATGGTCGAAGATGTCCTTTTCTTCCATCCTGTGGCCGTACTGCTACGCCAGCGGAGGCAGCCGAACCCTTCCTGCAACGCAGGTGTGTGCGTGCTGCGGCCCGGATCCGAGATTGGCGGCCGCGACAGCTTTACTCGGGCTTCTCAGGGCCTCTCCAACCCATAAAATCTCCGATTGCCAAATGCGTGGTTGTCAAAATTAGGGTCCCTTTTTGGGTACCCTAAATAATAGGTGCCGTATTATAATAAGGACCCAAAAGGGGACCCTAATATTGACAACCACCCAAATTTCTACGACAAGAACTACCGGAGGCACCGGCAACAGACGAGGCCTGGTGGAACAGTCGTGGCGTATCTCAGGACGTCTTGCGTTGGAGAGGTAACATCCGTGCCCTAAACCCTAAACCCTAAACCCTAAACCCTAAACCGTATTGGCAGACCCTTGTACGAACCCGGAAAGGAGCCCTGAAACCCTACGAAGAACCTTTGTTCTTCGAAGAACCTTTGTTGCTCCGATCTGCTGCGAATTCAGCAGAGCTTCAAAACTGAAGCTTTGACCTTCTGTTTGTTGTTGCACTGACAGTCGGCTAACCCTAAAAACCCCAAAACCCTAAAACCCTAAACCCTAAACCTCCTAACCCCAAGTTAAGCCCGAAGCCTTACAGGAACACTCTAAGTCGAAGTCCTCCCCAAGGACGCGGACCCTCGTGAATGCCATGAGCAGAGCCTGGGCACAGTCCAGGCCGGTAACATCGGGGCCTTAATAATTAGAATAGGGTTACATATAGACATAGAAGCCTGAATAACTACCAACATTACTCCTTAGGGCCTGAGGGTTCCTTGTTATGATAATTGTACAATGTCTCCCAAGGCTTTGTTGCAATTATGCAGGCCCTTCTATTCGCCAGGTTTGATAATAGCGTTTGGGTTTTAGGGATGAGGGTCTGTATAATGCTTCACAGAGTTTTCAGGGTTTGGCATTTGCAGTTTAGACCTGTATGGTTTCAGGGTTGAGGTGTTTACTGTAAGGGCGGTAGAGGGGTTGTTGTTCGAAAGGGTTTAGGGATTCAGGGTTTCGGTTCGAGGGCTTCATTACATGGGCTTACAAGAGCGTTGCAAGAGGGCAGGGGGCAGCTTCAATAGCCTTGTGCAGTTTGCCAAAATGCTGTTCTCGTGTTCAGGGGTTCAATGTCTCGATACACATATACTCTTCTGTTTGTGCGCATGTATATATACATATGTATATATACATATTATAGATAGATAGATGATAGATAGATGTATGTATGCACTCCTATTAAAGGCATAGGCAGGTACGTTTTCGTCCATTTGTTTTTCGTAGCATTGATACTTCGAGGTTCTCCCAGGTTCGGGTGTGCAACAAGAGCTACCTATAACCATGCTTATAGCAAGCATGGCCTGCCTAGTGCGTGTTGTTAGCGCCCTTTCGAAGCTGAATGCCGCATGTGCGATTGCCAGGTTAGCTGTCAGTGAAGAATTTGTGGATGTCCCATATCCGAAATAGTGCCTTAATAATTCGAATAGGGTTTTGGGGTCCATTATACTATAATAGTAAGGAAACCCAAAAATAGTATAGGAAATTATTAAGGCCGCTACATTACCCGACTTTCCCGACCTTAAGGCCGCTGCTTTCCCGTCAGCTCCAATCCTTCAAGCTTTTTTGCTTTAGGGGTTTTAAGGCCTTGGGCTACAAGACTATTATAAGGGCAAGGGTTCCAGAAGGGGTCTGCATTTCGGGTTTAAGAATCTGGTTCTTGTTAAGGAGTTTAGTGTAAGTTGCTTTAATAAGAAATGTTATCATTTAGGATCCCTATTATGGTAACTTAAATTATATTGCTTAGCAAGAACCCAGAGAAACAATGGGCTGAGGGCTTTCTCTCTCTGCGCCAGGATCTTCCTCACCTTTGGCACGCTGACGCTCCCAGCCGGCAGTTACCGGGGTCTTCGAGCAGGGTGAAGCCGTAATTCCTTACTACTAGGGCTACCGTAACCCGGAGTAACCTACCTTTTCAATCACTCACATAAGGAAGTGATGCCCTAAAAAGGTAGGTTATTCAGGGTTAAAGTAGAGCCTAGGGCCTTAGGGCATCGGGGTTACCTCGTGGGAAACCGTAGCCCAGACCTTCCAAAATCCCTTAATGAAGGAATATTTCGTAAGTTATATGAGGGATCCCACTGTAATTTCTGGTATATTCTTTAGTTACGGCTATAGGAAAGTCTGGAAAGTTCGGGCCCAAAAAGCAGATAGGCCCCTGAAGCCTGCCCTTTGTGGGGGCATTTACAGTTCCTGGTTATGGTGCAGAGTCTTGACATGACTACGTGTGGCCCAAAAGACCTACCTTTACAAGGCGCTGTGTATAGCAACCATAATCAGGAACCCTAAAAAGGTAGGTCTTTTCGGCTACAGGTCGGCGTTTAGGGTTTGGATTTCAAGGTCTCGGGCTTCGGGTGTAGGTTTCAGGGCTTTGGGCTTGGCATTTTGGTTTGCGGTACGGCTGTCCATCAGGGTCAAGACGCAGTTGATGCAAGAGCTCGCACGAGCACCACTAAGCTGTAAGCACTATCCCATTCAAGCCCGGCTGACCCGGCTAAGTTGCCTAATCTTGGAACTACTTATCCCCCACAAGCCCCAAAACCAGCGCCCCGAACCCTCAAGCTTGCAGCCCCTTCTAGATCCCTTACAGAACCCTTGCAGAGCCCTAAAGCCCCTAAACCTTAAACTCTGATCCCCAAGTCCCCGCTTGAAGGTTCAGTTCCCCCCCAAACTCCCTAATGCATATGGGCCTATCATATGGGTAGTTGTCAAAATTATGGCCCCTTTTGGGGTACCCTAAATATTAGGTGCCGTATTATTTTAAGGACCCAAGAAGGGATTATAATTTTGACAACTTCCCATATCAACAGAGGTCCCTAAAGCCCGAACTCTAAACTTTAACCCCCCCCTCCCCTGACGCCGAAACAGCAAAAGCCGCACGACCAGAGAATGAGGTGCCTCTTTGCCATCGGTGGCATGTGGACGGGCATGCCACTGGGGACCCTCGCAGCAATCATCACGCTGCCTCTTGGACCTTTCTTCGTTGTTTGAGGTTAAGGTTTTCCTTAGGTTTACTGCTCCAAGGGTTTGCTTAGGGTCGTACTTAAAGGATCATGGGACTTAGTAACTAGGGTTATAAATAAGGTAACTATGCTTATAATTACTTATAACCCCTATTAGGGGACTTATAACCTTACTTACTAAGTCCCATGATCCTCCAAGTAGGGTTCTTGGATTTGGTTCAGGGTTTGGAGTTTTGTGGGTTTGAGGGATTGCATGGAGTTGGGGAGTTTCAGACGCCTCAAGAAGGCAGCACTTTCCGAAGAGTGATGCAGGTAGTGTACTTATGTTTACCCTGGGGCTCCAAATAGCCCAAAGTAGGTACTATTTATAGACTTTAGACCCCAAAGTAGGTACTATTTGTCTACTTGGAGCCCTAGGGTTAGAGTTTAGAGATTAGTGAGGGCTCTCGGGCTAAGGATTCCAGGTTTTGGCATCAGGGTTCGTTCCAACACTTGGGTACTGCGCCCACTATATTAGGGATCATACGGTTGATGGACAAAATCCTGCATGACCCTAAGGACCCTAAACTATGGGAATTATGGTATATTCCTTATAATGGGTAATGCAGAATTTTGTCCATCAACAGTATTAACGGCAATATGTAAGTGTATCATAGAACCGAGCTGACGAGTAAAGGCCGGTACAACAAGGTTGTGGCCCCCAGGCAATAAACATTCGTCCTGTAGTTAAGGAGGAGTGGGCCCTAAAACTCTGAAGCCCCAAACCCTGTACCCTAAAGCCCTAAACCCTAAACCCTAAACCCAGAACCCTAAAACTCTAAAGCCCAAAAAACCCTAAAACGGTAAAGCCCGAGGCCCTTTTGCCCTAAATCATGAACCCAAACCTTGGTATGAGGTCCTTCACCCAAATGGTGGAGTTTGACAACGTGTCCGGAGCCCTGGAACTTGCCATGACCCGACCTAGAGGGGATTTGCAGGCTTAGAGGATAAGAGATCTATTAGGGTTCCTTTAAAGGGATCTATAGGGTTTAGGGGTTTTGTGGTTTCGGGTTTCAGGGGTGTTGTGATTTAGGGTTTTAGAGGTTTAGGGCTTTAGGGTTTAGGGGCTTCGGGTTTGGGGGTTACGGGGGTTTTCGGGGCAGGGATTTCGGTCTGAAGGTTTGAGGATTTGGGTGGAGCGCCAGTGCCGGCGACTCTTTCGCTGGCCTTTTTGGTTGATAGCACCGTCGAAGCACGGCCCTAAGCACCCACATGCCATCTCGTGCTGTATGCAGCCACCTGCTACGTGAGTCATTAAGACATCATCACCAGGCGCTGCGAGTTGCTCAAATCGAGTTGATGGAGAAGCGTCGCCTACCCTAAGGGCCCAAGTACTTTCTATTAACCCTAAACCCTAACCCTAAACCCTAAACCCTTAAGGGCCTCCTTTTTAGGTACCCAAAAAACCCATACATAGGGACTACTTGGGCCCTTAGGGTTGATGGAGAAGCATCGCGAACAGATGGACCCAGAGAGCCCAATATCCCTTAAGTAAGGAATATCTAGGGTTCCTTTAAGGGATGTATCTAGGGTTCCTTTAAGGGATCTATAGGGCTCCCTTTAAGGGATCTATAGGGTTCCTTTAAGGGATCTATAGGGTTCCTTTAATAAGGGATCTATAGGGTTTAGGGGAGCCTAATCTCCCTTAAGCACGGAATATGGCTTAAATTTCGAGGGTCCCATATTATGATTTAAGTATTTACGCTATATTCCTTAATTCCCTTATAGAACCCCTAGAGATCCCTTAAGGAACCCTTTAAGGAACCCCTAGGCCTTAAGCTCCATTCCTTGATTAAGGGGTATTGGGCTCACTGGGGACGTAGCAAGATGAAGCGGCGGAGCGGGCACAGGCTGAGGCGGTGGAGGCAGCCCGCTTGGAGGAGCGTGCCAAGTTTAGGGACCCCAAAAAGGACATGAGGATCAGCATTTTATGGGGATATCCCTACCTTGATGGGCTTCATTATAAGGGGGTTTATATGGGATATCCCTAGCCTAATTTTTGCTTATGTGCTTTTTTGGAGTGCTAAAGTTTGAGCTGGAGAAGAAAGAGCTCAAAGCTGAGTTCGACAGAGCTCTTGATAGGGGCCTAAATAATTACCAATACTATTTGGGGGGCTCCTTATTATAATTACAGTATAATTGGCTCCAAAACCCCTGATTTGGCTTGGGGTTTAAGGTTTGAGGGTGTGGACACGTCCATCGAGAATAATGCAGCAGCTCCCTGCCTATATGATCATGCTGTCATATACCCCTAAACCCCAGTCCCCCAACCCCAATCACTAAACTGAATACCCAGAGAGCCCAATATCCCTTAATTGAGGAATAGATGGCTTAAATTATAGAGGGTCCCATATCATGGTTTAAGCTATATTCCTTAATTCCCTTATAGAAACCCTATAGATCCCTTTAAGGAACCCTTTAAGGAACCCCTAGGCCTTAAGCTCTATTCCTGAATTGAGGGGTACTGGCCTCTCTGGGTACCTAAGCCCAAAACCCTACACCCGAAACCTTCCAGTCGAGAGAGCTTGCCGTTCTGATTGTTTTTGGGTTTAAGGCCTTTTTTGTTTAGGGTTTAGGGTTTAGGGGCTTAGGGTTTAGGGCATTTTTTGGTGGGTAAGGGTTTCAGAGTTTAGGGTTACTTTAAAAAAGTGTTCATGTGAGGTTGCTTTGAGGTTAGTTTCCTATTCAGGTTAAACAGTTCTAGATCGGTTTGGGCTTTGTGGCTCTTGGGTTTTAGATTGCGGTGCTGGGGAGCACAGGTTTGAGAGTTGGGGTTGACAGTTTGCAATCCATCTCTCTCCATCAGAAAACTATGGTAAAACTCTTGTACAATCGTATCACAGCCCTTGAAGAAGCGCTCCTTGCAAAGCTCTTATGAAACAATCTTGCAAGAGCTTTGCAGAGGTTTTTGGACCCTCGAAACAGCCTAGGTTTCACGCCGCGGTTTACAAGGATAAGGCTTTTACATGATTCTTACGGGTTTCTTGTAAGGGTTACAGTACTACCCGAGCCCGAAGTGTGTCTGAAGGTCCTTTGGCATCACGACGCTGATCTTTGCTGCTCGCCTTGCACCTGACCCCTGAAGCTACGCCCGAATTTAGGTGTCCCCTTGAAGAAGACTCAGAAGGTTTGTAGCATGCATGGTTTCAAAAGGTTCCGTAAGTGCTTCATACGGGAGGTATATGAGGTTTCTTCAGCTCAAGGATACCTAAACCCTAAATCCTAAACCGTCTTTAGAACTAGGATCCTGTTCTTCAAGGTTTATACCAGCGTAAGTATTTTCTTAAACTTCCCTGGTGTAGACTCCTGATTGGCAAGCCCTTCGTCTTGAAGGATCCATATGAGGATCCCTCTGCCAATACTTGTTAAGAGAAGGGGGTTCACTTGTCGGGGGTGTGTTGCATCCTAAACGACCTCATCCCGAATCCCGGAACGCCGCGTTGATAGGCCTTCCAAAGCTAAGTTCTCTGAACATTTGTACAGCGACAAAACGACGGTTTCGAGCCCTTGATCCCAATCGTTTAATCGTTTTTTCCCTAGTGCTAAACCCTCAAAACCCCCACCCCTTCACCACCTTAAAAGAAAGTCCAACAAGTGAACTCACTCGCCCAAAGAATCAGGCCAAAGATGTGGCAAGTTACGTACATCGGCTTCTGGTAAATTCGGCAGTTCGGTTTTTCCAATTAGGTATTTTATTGCTTTTCGTGGCACTAACTGCTTTAAGCTTCGTTTGCTAGGACCTAGAGTAGGCCTTATTCCCTTTGTTAGGGTTCAGGTTCCCTTATTAAACCAAAAAGGGCACCCTTTCTATTCCTAGGTTACTCTTGCGTCTAGTTTGGACATTTTTCACTAGCTGCGTCTCTAGGTTTCGGGGTTTGGAGCCTGTGGGTCCGGCTGAGCCCAGCATACATGCGGTCATCTGCTACCTCCAGGATGTCGGCTGGATTTGCGTGGTCGCCAACCCTAAACCCTTAACCCTGAACCCTAAACCCTTAGCCCTAAACCCTAAACCCGCAAGACCCTATAATTTGAGCTGTTAACCACTACTACTACTACTACTAGCGCACTGAAGGCCGCAGCAGAAGCCTTCAAATTTTTGAAGACGGAGCTGGCGCCGCAGCTGGAGGAGCTCCCGGAGACGCGAGAGCGGCCCAAGCGTATCAGGAATCTAAGCCATGGCACAAGAAGGCCTGGAGTCCGCACATGAGGACGGGATGCACGGCATGGGGTTAGGAATCGACCTTATCGGTTAAGCCCCTCTTGGAATGCTTTGGCTGGATTGGGTTCATGAACCCGGACATCTGCTGCTGGTGGCAGTATCAAGAGCACGAGGGCATATGGGCATATGAGGACGAACTCTTTGCCAATGAATGGGACGAGACATTTTGAAAGCAGATCCGGGCAGCCTCTTGTGACAAGTAGAGACGGTTTAGCGTTTTAGGGTGTAGGGTGGCAGCCGCAATGGCTGTGCTCGTGGTATCGCCAACCCCCCGCCCTCACGAAAGAACGTCCAATGGGTGAACTCACTCGCCAAAAGCGTATTCGCCCGAAAGCCCAGGAAGCGGTCTCATGTTTATCCTGGGTGATACTGTTTGTTTCATGAATTGGTTTTAGACGTAGTTTGAGACTGTCACTCAAAAAATTCATGGGTCGTACGAGGACCGTAGGGCTTTAAGGTTGTAGGTTCTGGTTTAGGATTTGAGGGTTTAGGATCTTAGGCCTCTGCGGCCTCATTTAAGGGGGCCTAGGGGTTAGGGTTTAGGGGTTTACGGCCTTGGCAGGTTTGAGGGTTTGGCATAGGGGAATCGGGCGATCAGGGCTCTTTGGTGTTCCAAGTTTAGGGGTTCACGGCTTCAGAGTATGGGGTTTAGGTTTAAACGGGTTGAGGGGTTTGGGGTTTAGGGTTGAATGTTTAGGGGTTTAGGTTTAGGGCATTTTAGGGCTGTAGTACGAGGTTCTATAAGGATCGAGTCCGTCAAGTGTTCGTCTTGGCTTAGGGACGAAGGGTGATTAAGGTCTCGGCAGTAGGGAATGGGGGAATGGATTATGGAGACTACTATTGGGGATCATATGTGGACTACTATAACCCCAACCCCTAAACCCTAAACCCTAAAGAGGGACTACTACAGGGATCCATCTCCGGTCTGAGGTGATGAATTCGGTCCAGCGCATTCTGAGCTACAGCGACGTGCCGCAGGACGGGTTGAGTGGGTTCGCCGGGCTTCTTCGGATGGCCTTAACCCCAGACCCCCGGGAGGATCCAAAAAGTAGATCCCTTAATAGGGGTTCCTATAAAGTACTACCTAAACCCTAAACCCTACTTTAAGGGGTTTGGCTTGGTTGGAGGCTTCGGGGCAGAATGCGCAGGAATGGAGGGGGCCGCAATCCTGAAGACCATCGAGCAGCCCCATAATATTGGCCTAGGGTTTAAGGTTTAGGGATTTAGGGATGTAGGGTTTAGGGTTTGGGGTTTAGGGATTTAGGGTTTAGGGTTTAGGGTTTAGGGATATATAATATACTAATTCTCTCCCGGCATACCCCAAAACATCCCAAAACATTGATTGTTGTCAAGGCCTCGGTACAAATCCATGTATACCGCTGCAAAGCACTGTTCCAATTGCCAAAGCCAGGATGAAAGAGATAGACCCACTGGAAAGGTGCCCTAAGCACTCCCTGAGGTGCCGAAGTACTTGCAACATCTGGAAGTTCCTGAATATTTGCCTATTTGTTTTGTGTTCCTTAGGGCCCCATACCAAATTCATAGTATGCCATATCCCAAAACCCTGCTCTGATTAGTAAGGCCCCTGTTTGGGACGGGCTTCCGCAATGAGCAATCCCCCACTCGACAGTCTCAAACGTCCGTGATTCTGAATTATGGAATCTACTGTAGGTTCTACACTTATAGACAGCTGACTAGAATGATTGTCGGCGGTATTGGCCTCACTGGGAAGCCTGAAGCTAAACCTGAGCCGCTGAACTGGAACTAAAAGCTCGAGAACAGCCGCATAGAAACGAAGCAAAGCTACCCAATGACCTTTTTGAACACAGGGCCTTTCTTCGACATACATACATGCATACATACCTACAATACATATACATATACATGCACACATATATATATATACATAGCAGCCCCCTACTTACCTACCTACCCACCCACCTACCTACATACATACATCCATATGCAAGACAGACAACAGCTGAACTCTGTAGAGCTTCTTTCTATCATAAGATTGATGATATAAATCCTGCACTACTTTAAGGACCCTAAAATCCTAGGGTGTAGGGTTTAGGGTTCAGGGTTTCGGGTTTAGGTAGAACCTGAAAGGACCCTAAACTATGGGAATTACGGTCCATTCCTTGTGATGGTTACTGGAGGATGCTGATCATCAACAGCATTCTAGAACCCTTTACCCAGACCCTCGGGAGGATCCCACAAGTAGATCCCCTAATGGGGTTCCTATAAAGTACCCTTAGTAGTATAGGGCCCCAAATTAGGGGATCTACTTTCTAGATCCTCCTGGGGGTCTGGGTATAGATCCCATTTAAAGGAAACTCAGCCTCTTAGTTGGAACCATGAGCTCAGTGCTGCCTCTAAACCCTAAACCCTAAACCCTGAACCCTAAACCCTAATGGAACCCCTACTCCCGAAACGCTGAAACCCATGGAAGGAGGCCCCTCTGGACATGCCTGAGGACTGTTGGGGCCGCCCGAAGCCCCAAAGCCTTGAACCCTAAACCCTGAGTTGGGCCCTAGACCCTAAATCCTAAACCCTAACTGGGGCCCTGACCCTAAACCCTAAATCCTAAATCCTAAGCCCCAACCGGGGCCCTGACCCCTAAGCCTTAAACCCTAAACCTTAAATCCTAAATCCTAAGCCCTAACTGGGGCCCTGACCCCAAAGCCTTAAAACCCTAAACCTGAAACCACAACAAGGTTCTTCGAGGGCCTCCAGGGTTCGTTTTGGGTTCTAGTAGGTTTCTTCTCCTCATCCAAAGCCGACATGCCACACCAGAAATTTCTGACCACGGTTTAGGGTTTAGGGATTAGGGTTTAGGGTTTAGGGATTTGGGTTTACGGTTTACGGTTTAGGGCACCCCAAACCCTAAGACCCCTGACCACAAAACCCCTAGGCTCAGGGAGTTCTGACCATGGGCCCCCAGTATGGCCCCTTAACCCTGGGATCCTGATATACTTACTTTTTCCCTTCTATGTACCCGTAAGGGTCCCTAGAATCTTCAGGGATTCTATGAGTTCGGGGTTTTGGGGCTGTAGTGCTTTTGGGGGTTTTAGGGCTTCAGGGTCAGGGTAATGAAGTTCTACAGGGGCTTATCGGATTCAGCACGGGCGTCTGGCTGGGGATGGACTACGGTGTACCTTGGTGGGGTCTACAAGAGTGGAAACAGGCTCTTTTTTTTGTAGAGCTTTATAGGGGTTAGAGTGCGGAATGGAAGGTTCAGGGTCTAGAGTCTACGGCTTATTTGTTTAAGAGGCCGAGGCACCAGATAAAACTGTTGTTGGGGCTCTTTGGTGTTTCTTATGTACAGGGTCCCCTTAGAGGCTTGAGAGGAGAGTTTTTGGTTTTAGAGGCTTGGTCCTTGGGGTTTCGGGATCTCTGCATTTGGGATTTATTGCTTAGGGTTTGGGAGTTCTTATCATTTCGGTTTTTGGGTGTCCAGGCTTTTGAGTTCTAGTGGGTGCGGCCAGGAATGCATTCTGTAGCTGAGACACTTCCTCCGAGGGCCAAGGCTCACGCCTGCAGAATCATTGAACCTCCACGAAAAAGCTTAAGCCCTCAGACACCCTAAACCCTAAACCCCAGACCCAGGAACCCTTGAAGGAACCCCGACCCTTGCACGATAGTCCCTTCCGCAACCCGAGAAAACTATATGGGTGGTTGTCAATATTAGGGTCCCTTTTGGGTCCTTAGTATCATACGATACGGCACCTAATATTTAGGGTACCCAAAAAGGGACTATCATTTTGACAGCTACCCGTATAAGAAAAGAACCCTCGAAGCTCAAGCAAAAGGACAGTGTTGGACCCTCAACCCGATTGTCAATCCTGAAACCCGAAACCCAAAACCGAAACAAGAAATCCGAACCCCTGAACCCTAACACGGTTTAGGGCTTAGGGTTTAGGGTTTAGGGGTTAAGGGGTTTAGGGCTTAGGGTTTAGAGTCCCTAAATCCTAAACTCTCGTAGAACTTGACTTCACCTTTAAAGCAACCCCTAGAGCGGTAAGAACAAAGCCCTAAACCCCATATCCCCCTTTGAACCCTAGAACCTAAATCCTAAACCTTCGAGGAGCCCTTACATGAACTCTTGAATGAACCCTACCCCCTAAACCCTTATAGACCCTAAACCCTAACCCCTCCACCCTAACCCCAAAACCCCACACCCTAAACCCCCTAAGCCCTTGAACGGGACCCTAGGGACCTAAGAAAAAAGGAACCCTCAAAACGGGACTCTCAAAAAGGGACCCCTGAAGACCTAAGAAGAAGGAGGGCGTGGTGTTCTGAAACTGATACCCTCAAAGGGACCCCTAGAGACCTAAGAAGAAGGACCCCTCAAAAAGGGACCCTCATAACCTTAAACCCTGAACCCAAAGGCCTCAAAGGGACCCCTCGAGACCTAGAGCGAAGGACCCCGTGATCTTCCGGCAAGTGCGGGTGGACCGATCTCACCTGGGCCAGCTCGCACAGAAGGCGAGGATGCTTGGGGTTTCGGCGGGGGTTCCTTGAAGGGTTCCTTTAAGGGTTCCTTTCGGGGCGTTCTTTTAAGGGATCCTTTAAGGGTTCCTGAAAGGGGGTTCCTTTACGGGTTCCTTTAAGGGATCTATAAGGATTTAGGGGTTTGGGGGTTTAGGGTTTTCTGGGGGTTTATTTAAGGGCTCCTTTGAGGGTTCCTTTAGGGGTTCCTTTCAGGGATCCTTTAAGGGATCCTTTAAGGGATCTATAAGGGTTTAGAGGTTTGTGGTTAGGGGTTTGGGAGTTTGGGTGTTTGGGGCTTAGGGTTTAGGAGGTTTAGGGTATGGGGTTCAGGTTTTTTTTTTGATTTGGGGTTTGGGATTGGGGTAAAGTTTAGGGTTTAAGCGGTTTGGGGTTTAGGAGTTCCGGGTTTAGGATTGAAACGGGTGTTGGAGTTCGGGCTTAAAGTTCGGGGTTGAGGGGTTTTACTACGCCCCGGGGTATTGGATTTACAAATGGGGTTTCCGAAAATAGGGTACCCTAATATAGTACCCTAAATAGTAGGATCCTTATTATAAGGACCCCAACCCCTAATTTTCGGAAACTCCCATATACACATAACCCTATAAACCCTAAACCCTAAACCCAGGAGTTTGTGTGGCTCGGGCATATTCGTTCAGGCTCGAGAGTTTTGAGGTTCAGAGTGTAGGTTCTGGCAGCTAGGGTCTTGTGGGCCAAGGTTTTAGGGTTTAGGGTTTAGGGGTTTAGGGTTTAGGGGTTTAGGGTTTAGGGTGTGTGTCAGTGCCGCGTCCCGACCCCGCGCCAGTCGGGCCGCTCCAGTGCAGCGAATCCCACCCCAACCACCCGCAGTAATTTTTATCACGGGTTTAGAAC
>BGNK01004067.1:0-36102 GCA_003297005.1 Symbiodinium sp. clade A Y106
ACCTGCAATCTACCTTTTAATTCTCCTCCTATCTCGCAAAAGACAAAGACTCGAAGCAGCAGGCAAAGTTGAAGCAGCAGGCAAATCGGAGCAGCATGCGTACCGAAAGCCTTGATTTAATGCTCGTACACTGGGGAACCCTTGGGAAGAGTGTTGATAACATTTCAGGCCTCTCTAGCATGCTGACTGCGATGCCGCAAGACGGTTTGCTATAGAGAATAGGAGCTCCTGAAAGCTCAGTACGCTGGGATCCGTTAGAAGTACTTCCGCACTGACCCCGAGCCTGCTCTTGATGAAGAACACCAAGATGGTATTGTTTAGGTTTCAGGAAGCCTATAGACCTAGAACCGACGCCGATAACAGCTAAACGTACCGTTTCTGCGCAGACCTTCGAAGAACGGTAATAGACCCACAGGCCTTCAAATGATGGTGGCTGGAAATCTAAAGGCCCAATAGGGAAAACAACGAACAACAACACTGCATGTTCAACAAACTCTTGGACTGGCATGACGACTTACATTCTTGCCAATATTGTATTATATTATAGTATATTCTTGCGACCATCGCAAACAATATCAACAACTGCTAAGGACCACGCAGCAATCCAACGTCTAAAACACCCTGCGCTTAGGGATTTTAGAGTTTGAAGGGTTGATGTATAGGGTTTAGGGTTTGTTTAGGGCTAAGGGTTTAGGGGTCGGGGTTTATAGGTTAACCGAGAACCTTACACTCCAAATCTGGGCTTCTCTACCGGGCTCCATAAGCGTTCCTATTGGGATCTACACAGAAAAAGGGCTAACATTACAAAACCCCAAACCCTGAACCTACACCCCTAAACTTAAACCTCAAACCCTAAACCCTAAACCCTAAACCTCAAACCCTAAACCCTAAACCCTAAACCTCAAACCCCAAACCCCCCTAAAGCCCGAAACCCGAGCCGCTAATTTTCAGAAGCGAACTCCGGCGCTGGGGTCATGGCTTCCAGTCATCGGCCTTATGCCCAGCGGAAGATGAAGCCGGAGGGATCTGATAGACCTTCGGGTTAAGGCTTTTAAATTTGGGTTGCTTTGGGAGCGCTTACGGTTTAGATGGGTCTGGGGAGTCTAGGTTTTGATGGGGAATAAGGTTTATAGGGCTTCTACAAAACCGATGGAAGCGGGATTCCCATAGGCTGTTTGGACAGTTGTTGCAAAGTTCTGTAAGGGCCTGTGGCACAGGCGCAGTGCTAGATCACAACGTGCGAACCGAGGCGGAGTAAAGAATGGACCATAGAACGATCGGAATATCACGACAAATCCTAGTGTGTTACAATGAATCCTAACATCAGACCTACAGTATCTGACGATGGATGTCTTCATGTAGCGTACGGCTGGTAGACAAGAGAATGCATTGGACTGGGTATGTAGGGGCATCTACAACGCAAAGTTCAGGATGCACCGGCATGCAGCAATCTCAGGCTGAAGTGGCTAGCGTAACAGTATGACATGGATATCAATCTGCAGCCTGGTGTGACATCGTGGATCTGCCAGAGTGCTGTGTAATGAGCATTTCACCCAAAAGGCATCTTGGCAATAGATTTTGGTCAACCCCCAACGTGCGAACGAGAATGGCAAACAGGCTGTGGGCTGAACAGACTAGGTCGACATTTTCAGTGATAGGCTTGCAGTTGGTAGAACAACGCATGTAGTGCTTGATCCGAGTTGGTGTGGCAGATGGGTGGGCGTGTAACATTGTGCATGGATACATATACACACGAGATGGCTACATACATATTGTTTTCACAATAAATTCTAGGATATGTATATATACACACATACAGATAGACGGACAGACGGACACGCAGACAGACAGATAGATAGCCAGTTAATTAGGCAAATAGATAGACAGATAGGTAGATAGAGAGATACAGATCCCTTATACTTTGCCTATGTATGCTTATGTGTCCGAGAGTTTGCGCTTCTTGAATGTGTATTCATCTACTCAGATTGCATGTGTCCACACCCTACTATCCAGACATGCACACATCGGCCCAACTTACCAACTGGACAGCTAGACATATTGCACCAGAAGCCACCAGCCCCACAGTTCGGAATGCAAAGATCCTGAGGCCGGCTCCATGACATCCCGCTTGTTCAGCAGGGTATACTCCAAGTCTTCATCTGGAACGGGCGCAGCATGCCCTAAACGCTCAACTTTACTCCGTAAAACCTGAAGGCAGTACGTAAACTCGCGAATCCCAAAGTCCCAAACCCTAAACCCCAACCTTCAACCCTATACTTTTTGAACCCAGACGGACCGCAGCTGAAGCCCTAAGTCCAAAAACTGGCTAAGGGCACATGCCTGCATCGGCCATGCAGCACGTCGCAAGAATGTGCAAGTCCCCCATGAACTCTTGGATAAGGAATCTCACCACATAAGGATTTGAAGTCGGGGCACTTCTTGTCGAAATCCTGCACCCGGAACCACTAAACCCCTCCCGAGAAGAGGCCTTATAGTGAATCCCAGAAAGTACGAACATGGGGCAAGGATAGTTGCTGCTGGGAGGAAGCACCCTTGAACCTTAAATCCTAAACCGCTAAACCAAACAAGCTGCTAAGCTTGTACACAACCTTGAAGGAATATAAGGGCAAAACTTTGGCATACATTTGGGACGGTCGCGGGAAAATACCCGCAATAATTCACAAGTTGCCCGAAACTACGACGCAACAAATGAGAACACCCCAGGCAGAGAAGATCGACCCTGGCAAAACATAGACCCTGGGCATGACACTTGTGATCAACCCAAAAATCCCGACCCAAAGTAACCAAGTACAAGTATGGGCACAAGTCACTGGTGTCGGCAGCGATATGAAACGAGCGTGCTATAATTGCATCTTCTGGCACCGTGGCCAAGAAGTCAAGCCCTAATCGGCTAGGCTCATGGCCGTCCATGGAGACGAGAAGACGGAAAGAACGCCTGAGCAGGAGGAAAGGGTAAAATATGTAGATACTTAGTACGTACTCGGGCCCCCAACTTATAGACTAGACTATTACTTGGACCCTTCGGGTAGGTTAACTGGGCTTTGAAGTAACCAGGAAGAAAAACAGTTACAGACTTCCATTTCATGACGGTTCCTTCAAGGAACAGGTCCACATCAAAGTATCCACCTATTGTGCTCCAGAATCCAATTAATCTCTTTTGTTCATAGCTTGGGCTTTGAAGCTCGCGGACGCCACTCAAGGCTCCACTAGTTCGGGGAGGTTTTCAGGTTCAAGCTTACATAAGAGCCTCAATAATCTGAAACGTGCTGTGGGCGAAATGAAAGATACTACAAATATGCAATTAAGGACTACATAAAGGGGGTAATCTTGCCAATCATTCCGAGCTTAAGCTTGTGAAAACTTCGGGTCCACCACATCTCGGCCCGCCAGAGCGGGAAGCGTAGGCTCGGGCCCTCAAGCTGCGCATAGCGCTTACGCCACAGGCCTTAGGGCTTACCTTAACCCTGAAGAACCTACCTTTTTAGGGTTCCTTATTATGATTTCCTTATATAAGTCCCTAAAAAGGTAGGTTCTTCAGGGTTAAGGTAGGGGTTACAAGTCGACCAGGGCTCAGGGTTCCATGATCCTTGCCATGGCTTTGGGCTTATAGGGCTTGAAAGGTTTACCGTAACCCCAAATACCCTACCTTTTCAAGGACTTACATTATAAGGACATCAAAATAAGTCAGCCGAAAAAGGTAAGTTTCTTAGGGTCGAGGTAGGGTTTGGAGATTCGTCACCCACCCACGGACATGCGAGACAGCTGAGCCCGGAGCTTCTTGAATCGATAGCCCAGAGGATGCAAAGGCTTGAACAGCAAAGCAGCGGCACCGTTCATTCAAGGCTGGGGGCCACTGGGTTTAGGGTTTAGGGTTTGTTCATTCAAGGCTGGGGGTTGAGAGTTTTACGGAGTTGAAGGTGCAAAGTTGGACGTGGGGTTTGGATGCGGTTGCATGGCTTGAGGGTTTCTAGTACAGTCTTAATTACAGACTTAATAGCTTCAGGGCTTCAAGGTGCTGTATGCAAGGGTGGTGGGGTTCCAGGACTTAGGTTTTGGGAACTGACAGCAAGGGGATGGCACGGATGTTCGGTTGCGGGGTCCAGTCTCGTGTGGAACTGGAGCGGAGGTGGAACTTATCATGTTTCCGTGCCCGGAGACTCCCTAAACCCTAAACTCCTGTCAGCGTCCTCTCGCGGAGGGCCACCAGAGAAGACCGGAAGGGATGCCCAATGCCACACCCCACAGAGCTCCATAAAAGGCTAAATCCCGCTCATCTCCAAGGCCTAAAGTTTTGCGTGCAGGGCCAGTGTAGGGTTTAAGTTTTGCCCGCATATAGATCGACAGAGATCCCCAAAACACTGACCTTAAAACCTTAACGAAAGACTGAATTGAAGTCGCGACAATCACCAACACCCAACCGAAAATGCCAAGGGAATCATCAGAGAAGCCGTGCGGTTTATGCGGTATAGAGCAGACTTCAAGCTTCAGAGTGTGGTATTCGAGATAGAATTAGAAATGTAGCTTCAGGAGACAAGGCTCAAACCCTAATCCCGGAAACCTTAAACCCGTAAGGCCAAAACATCTTACATGGTACCACCCCAAACCTTGGAACCCCAAACCCGTACTTGCAAAACCCTTTTTTAGATTACAGCGGGCTATACAACCAGTCATGCTGACAATGGTGCAGCGATGATGCTGATGACGATGCGAGGAAGAACCATAATGCTCAGGTGTGGTGGTGGTCGTGGTGGTCGTGGGGGTGCTGCTGCTGCTGTTGGTGCTGCTGCTGCTAGTGGCGACGGCAGTGGCGGTGGTGGTGGTGGCGGCCAGTTTGCAGTTGAACTAATTTCTGCAAAGTGTATTTGTTCTTCATGCTCTGTAGTACGTCTCAAGTCCGGTTCAACTTGTGCTTGCCACGTCGAAGTCAACCCCATTGTGTATAGGGGCCTCAACACTGAGAAAAGGGTTTGGGGGCAAATTAGACAAGACAAAACTATACTTAAGAAGCAGTGGGGGTAACTATATACAAGGTTCAGGTGCAGTTCAGTATTATACCCTATCTCTCCAAACCCTCAAAAGTTGAAGTCTAATGTATTTCGAAAACCCTAAACCTTAAGCGGACAACCAGAAGTCCTGAACTTGCATGCTTTCGCACTTCGATTTTCCATCCAGCGGTGGCTGCTTTTTGCAGTGGCATGCCGGAGAACATCCCATGAATCCCCTTAAACATCGGTAGATTTGAAGATCTGCTACTCTGCATTCGCGATGTATAAACCGGAATATTCCTGAGGCTATTGGCTGTGCTAGCTGCTAGCTCATAGCATCAAAGCCTGCAAAGCCGCAAGCCCCAAATTCTAAATTTGCAGCTTACCCCAAGCCCTAAACCCCAAAACCCCAAACCCCTAAACTTAAACCCTAAAAGCCTTAAACCCACAGTCTCTACGCTGTCTTCTCGGCTGCGGGAGCACTGTCACCCGCGTGCAGGGCGAAGCAGGCAGCGGCGAGGATCAAAAGAAGCAACGCGGAGGTCCCGAACTTGGTGAGTTGCGGCTGTACGCTCGAATGGCTTTCAGGGTGTAGGATTGGGTTTGCAGGGCTCAAGTGGCTTGATGGATGGATGAGAAGGCAGGCTGCAAAGCTCTGAGACATGCTAAACACCTGCACCCGAAGCGTCAATGGCATTTAATACTAGGGGCCTTATAATTACTTATACTATTTTGGGGGTTCCTTATCATAATTACAGTATAATGGGCCCCAAAACCTTAGTCTAATTCTTAAGGCCCCTATATTAGAGGAGTCTGGCTCGACTGATTAGAGTCTGGATTTTGAACATAGCATTTGGGATGCCCCCGCTTGCTAAACTCTTTGCGGGTGTTCCAACACAGCATGTCACCCTGTGGGCCAGCACCCTCTCGCTCAAACCAGCAGCATAGCTATGGTGTGTTTAGGCCGTATGGTTTAGACTGCAATGCACCCCAAACTTCAAACCTGAGCTGCAACTTGACTCGTAAAGCATTTGCCACAACAGGGGGGGTGGTTCATAAGCTGTTCAAAATTCCTCTCCGCAGTCCTCTTTCCTTCAAGCCCCGATGAGAGCTTGCAGTGAACCCTAAACCCCAAAACCCTATCCTAAAAACCAAAACCCCAAACCCGCAACCCGAACCCTCAAAACCCTACACCCTTAAACCCCCAAAACCCTAAACCCGCACCCCAAACCCAAAGCCCCAAACCCTCAAATCCCGAACCCTCAACCCTAAACCTCAAAACCCCAAACCCCTTCATAAAGCCCTTATAGATCCTTCTAAGGAACCCTTGTAGATCCCTTTAAGAGTCCCGGGAGAAGGTGCTAAGGATCCGGCTACAGACATTGCCTGCAGCGCGGGCAGTGCACCGCCAAGGCTCACCACCTGGGAAGATGGGAGGCGAGGGGTTAGGTTTAGGGTTCAAAGGGGTTTAGGAGTTCATAGGGGTTTAGGAGTTCATAGGGGTTTAGGAGTTTAGAGGGGCTTAGGATTATGTAGGGTATATAGGGGTTTAGGGCCTGTTTAGGTTTTAGGGCGTGGATTTAGGGCTTAGGGCGTGGAGTTTGAGGGTTTTGGGAGTGGAATTGGAACTTATACGCTATGACTCTCAGCAGTTTTTGCCAGGGGAGCTCCTTCTGCTAGCAACATTGGCTATGGCAGGGTAGGAGTGCACCATCGAATGCACAATGATAAAACAAGTTATGTTCTAGCGACGTCTTGGGTTTCTGAGCCATACTGAAACAGTGAAGTGCAAACAAGAGAACTTGCGGTTTCACCTGGTATATCTGGGCCTCTTCATGCGCAATTGCTGTTCATGTGACAGGCTTGTTCAGGGATTTCGAGCCTACAGTTGCTCTCAAACTCTATTCGTAACCCAGAACATCCCAAACTCTGAAACCGAGAATATGCACCCTAAACAATAAAACCCCTAAACTTTACGGTTTGGGGTTTATAGGGGCTTAGGGTTTAGGGTTTGACTCCTTAAACCCCTTAGTGCTCATACCATAGAGACCCAAAGCCCTGCTAGAAATCCGCACAACCCTCTTGAGCAAAGGTATATGCTAGACTATTACTTGGACCCTGTGGGTTCTACAGTCCAAGTACCAAAGTAGTAGGTGCTTAGTAGGTATTTGGGCCCCAAGAGTATATACTAGATACTCGACTATTTCTTGGACCCGTTGGGACCCGTACAGAACCCCACAAAGACGAGATGAGTTTGGGGGGTTCCTGATTACAATGTTAGTGCAATATTCCCCCAAACCCTATTCTAGCTTTATAAGGCCCCTATATGCAACCTTAAACTCACCAACAAAACCTATGAGGCCTTAAACCCTAAACCCCTAAACCCTAGATCCTAAACCCTAAACCCTTATTAACCCTTATAGTAGTCCTTATGGTAGCCCTCTAGGGGAACCCTTTAAAGGAACCCTACTCTAAAAAGACAGAACCCACACAGGAAAGACGAGATGTGCCACCTCGAGCACGAGAAGCGCTGCGAAGAGACAGGCTCCCACACCTGGATGTACTTCCCGCTTGCCAGGCTTTGTGTGAAAGTTTAAGGTCTAATGTAGGGTTAGGGTTTAGTGTCTAGGGTTCAGGGTGTTTGTGAGTTTAACGTCTCATAGGCTTTTTTGTGAGTTTATGGTCTAATATAGGATCCATAATAACTAGAATAGGGTTCCTGAAAAGGGTCCCATAAAGGGTTCTACAAGGGTTATAGGGATGTACTTCCCGCTTGCCAGGTTTTGTTTGTGGCAGGGTTTAGGGTTTAGGGGTTAGGGTTTAGGGCCGTGGGGTTTATAGGGGTAGGGGTTTAGGTGTTTAGGGATTTAGGGTTTAGGGTTTAGGGGTTTAGGGGCTTTCGGTTTCGCGGTTTAGGGTAGGCTTGCAAGGTTTTGTTGGTGAGCTTAAGGTCTAACATAGGGGCCTACAAGTAACTAGAATAGGGTTTAGGGCCCATTATACTACAGTAGTATTATAATAAGGACCCCCCCCCCAAAAAAAAAAAAAAAAAAGTATTGGTAAGTATTTAATTAGGCCCCTATAGTAGGGCTTCAGGGCGTATGATACACGACGAGCATCAGCGATTGGACTTGCACAACCGTAGATCAAAATTATGGGCCCTTTTTGGTTCCCTAGACTATATAAGGAACATACTATAAGAGCCCATCATTTTGATCAACCTCCATATGCGCAAGCTCGAGGCAGAGCCGAGAGTAGCACCAGTGAATACAGGTGTCCAGTACTATCATGATCTGCATTTTTGTTTCTTTCTGAGCTGCGTATAACAACACTATGTAGTAGGGGAGAACCCAAGAAGAGTAAGACGGACCTGGGCAGTAATGATCTTTTTGCTTCAGAACCACAGCAAGCCCTGAAGACCTTCCACAAGGTCGTAAGAGTTAGCTGGCGTCCAGATCGAGGTTCAACACAGCTAGAGCCACACTGAGGCAACAACCTCATCAGATACTGTATGTATCTGAAAGCGAAGACAATGTCCAAACACATCCTAGTCCTAAACCCCAGCACCTAATAGGATCCGAAAATAAAGTCCAAATCCCCTGTATCCATCTACATCCAACTCCCTGAGGACCCAGCATACGACTGACAATGGGGAAGGTACAGCCTCAAGAGTTGGCTTCATAAGATGCACAGGCCGGGTTGCGATTTAAGATCTTAGGGTTTAGGGCTGTAGGGTTTGTTATTTATGGATAAGGGCTGAAGGAGTTGATGCTTCTAGGCGTCCGGGGATCTGTGGCGCGCCGGAGCTCAGACTTTGGGATGCAGATGTGAACTTGGCTAAACCGGCTTTCGGTTCGGAGTTGAATGATTGGCTTCCGCAACCTGGTTTGATGAAACAAGCACCGCCGGCCGTCGCACGATCAAAAACGCACAAGGAGTGTCGACCCTGAAATGCGTCGAGTCACGCAGAGCATTTCCAACCCCAAATGCCGGAATCACCCATGTCAGGACTCTAACCACAAGCGAAGACTGATGCTGCCCGAATTCGGTTTGGAGACATCGTCGTGTTTACGTACATGCATACATACATACATACGTACATATATATATATATATACACAGATATACAGATATACACACATACACACACATATACATACGTGCCTCCTACATACATACATACATATATACATACATACATACATACATATGTATATATTTATGTATATATGATTGTGTAGATGTGTGTATACATATGCATGTACAGAGACATAGACCATAGGTATGTATGTATGTATGTACGTATGTATGTATGTGTATGCACGTGTGTATACATACGCACATACATATACGAGGACCTATACCTACCAACCGATCTATCGATCTGTCTGTCGATCGATGTATCGATGTATCGATCAATTGAGCCATCGATCCTTCGCTCTATCGACCTATCTATCTGCATGTCGTGTGTGTGTGGCAATGATAGGGCTGATAGGGACCTTGACAAATCCAATCGAGTTCTACGGTATGTGAAAAAACATAGGGACGGTAACTATTCCAAGTATTCTATTCATTATTGCTGACTATTCGGTTGCATATTGCTTGCAGGCGTTCCAGATGAGGAGGTGTTGGGGCTTACTGCTGGTATAATGTGTTTTGGTGTAAATCATGGTCATATAGGCGGTAAGAGAATATTATTGCTGATCCTTCCGGACCCTATACTATCGTCGGGGGCCTTGACGGAAACACAAAGCCCGAAAAACGTAAAGCCTGAACCCCCGCCCATCTAAACCGTTGAGCTACCCCAACCCCTACATTACGGGAACTTGCCGGTGGCGGCCTCTGCGAGGCCCAAAACATTCGCTGCATGGCCATTCCTCGGATCGAGGGACGGGTCCCTGTAAAGGGCTGTTCCACCATCGTAGCCTTGCCTATCACCTCGGGGTTGAGAGGTGAATCTGATAGGGAGAGGAAGAGCGAGAAAGAGAGCGAGCGAGGCGTGCCTTCATGAGGCGTTATTGGTGCCCAGTCGGCCGGAGATGCTTCGTCAATCAAGCAGCTAGGTCTTTGGAGCGTTGAACCCAGACGCTCCCCAAGCGGGACAAGAAATTGCTGTCTGACAGAACACAATGTAGATCCGTCTGTAGATCAGTCTGCTAGTCGGGCGATTAGCCATGCGCACGAAGACTCATCTGTTGATAGACACCAAGGGGCATGCAAAGCAGCGCCAACTCCCAACTTGCTATTGGGACAATATGTTGTGAATCTTGCGATCCCTGGAGCTCTACAAATACCCGAAAACCCCAAAATCATGGACCCCAATAAACCCTCGGCACCCACGGCCGAAATGTAACAAACCCTAAACCCTGAACCCTGTGCAAAACCCAAGGATTCGAACAACGTCGAAAACATAAGCCGTGGACTTGGCAGGTGCCTTGTAGCCCGCAGCTTGGTACCTGGTCTGGCATCGCTTACCCAAAAAGTCCATGTAATAGTATGGCATATATTTCTACTATTAAGTACCTACTACATTGATACCTGGCTTGGCATCGCTAAGAAAGTGAGGGATGTTGGTGCTAGGGGCTCAGGCCTTGGGATGCTTGGACCGAATAGCTCTTAAATTTGCCCTGAACCCTAACTCTAAATCCAAATCCCAAACTCTGAACCCTAGGGATGAAAACTCAGATTTCGGGGGGCGGGGGGGGGGGGGGGGGGGNAAGGGCCAAAGGCTCAGATTACAGGCTTCGGTTGTAGGCAGTACTTCCCTTTGGTTAGTAGGGAATGGAGGAATTGGGTACAATTATAACTACTATTACTACCATTCTTCCATTCCCTACTAACCAGAGGTAAGAGTATGGGAACTTTGGGCTTTCTCAGCCTGGAGCCTGGAACTGCTTAGGTTTAAGTTCTATGCGTAATGATGATTTAAGGTGTATTGTAGGTGTAGTAGGTTTAGGGGAATTATTGGCCTCAAGGTCTATATGGTTTTTAGGTCTGGGCTTTGGGGGTTGTAGGGTTGAGGGCAGGTTTCTGTGAGGTTCAAGTGCAGCGTCTTTTCCGACTTTCGGTTTCAGGTGTTGCAGGCCTGGCAATGCTGCTACGGCGTTTAAAATTTCATGGGGCTCTTGGGTTTGGGGTTTTGGGTTTACTGGGTTAAACCTTTACGGTGCTTGGTACTTCTAGGGGTGGCACTGGACCGAGGTTTGTGGACTTTGGAGGAGCGACCTGCGGAACCTTTCGCCGCATAGCCGACTACAAGCAATCAGAAAGGCTTTAAACCTGTACAAGATCCTATTTGGGAAAACGTTATGCATGACTAGAGAGAGCACCTGGCACTATGCAACTCCAATCCTGCAAGCGATGTACATCATAAAGCACATAAAGCATCCAGCAGGCACCACTTCTGCATGAACTAACTTGACTTAACTTTAGTTGTGAGCCAGCTGGACTAGGATTTGGAATCTGGGGTTTGGGGATCTATTGCGCTGGGAAGCTCTTGATCTTGGTCGCAGGTGTTCAGACACAACTGGGACCGGGAGTACTAGCTACTTGGCTTTCGGGTGAGCACTGAGCGCTCAGGCACGCCCCGCAACATGCGATCCCGGGGCACGGCCGGAAAGTACCGAACAGACGATCCTCCGGATTGAAGGTACGCAATTGATCATACATCATCAGACTTGCCGGTGTCGTTGTATCGTTACTGCTGTTTGTGCGATTGTCATTTCTGCGACTGCTGCTGCTACTGCCACTACTACTCTATTACTATTACTACTGCTACTACTACTTCTACTACTACTACTACTACTACTACGGCGACGAGTGCTACTACTACTTCTGCTACTACTACTACTACTGCTACTACTACTACTGCTACTTCTACTACTACTGCTGCTGCTGCTACTACTACTACTACTCCTACTCCTACTCCTACTCCTACTCCTACTCCTACTCCCACTCCCACTCCCACTCCGACTCCTCCTACTCCTACTCCTACTCCTACTCCTACTCCTGCTACTGCTACTGCTACTGCTACTGCTACTCCTGCTCCTGCTCCTGCTCCTGCTCCTGCTCCTGCTCCTGCTACTGCTACTGCTACTGCTACTGCTGCTGCTGCTGCTGCTGCTACCATTGGGCATCATACAAGTCAAACTATGAAGCCTTCAGCTACGTCTTTCCCGTGGGTTTGTGGGCTGAGATTGGGATACAAGTTTATGAGTCATAATGTGGGAGGGTTTCACATGGAATCACATGCCCATTGCTGTTAGCAATACTGGCCACTGATGTTTTGACATGGCTACACTGGGTTTTCGTATAGATGCTTCTAGTTGATTGTTCAAGCTCTGCTTTCAAAAATGCAGCAGTACCGATTTAGAAGACTAGATAAACTTCGTGACGGTCGGAAGGGTCGGAAGGTATGCCCCGTTCAAGCAGGATGCGTACGGGACCGCTTCCTGAAGTTCTGTGGGCTAAGTTCCACACACGACCCCGGACTACCATCAATGAACTCACACCAGAAAAAGGCTTCGCATACACAAATATACACTGTTTTGCGTTCCTACTTCTACTTCCGTCATCAATCTTCAATCCCAGACCCTCCGAACTCAAGCTACCAATTGAATCACCGTTCCAGTGTCCGTCATTGTACTCAGCGTGGCGTAGTTGGTGTTTGGAAAACGGTGATGCCTGGGAAGGGACAGGGGGCTATGAGCTCCAACCCCCCGAAAACTTGCTGCCAAAGGTTTCGGGTTTAGGGTTTGTAGATTGCTGGGCTGCGAAGGAACATCGAAGGTTCATGAACGGAACCACCTGTCCGAGCAAGCACGGAAACCCAGAACTCCGACCACGGACGTTCAAGTCAAGGCCGCACATGGCACCCCTCACAACCACACTTCCAGGTTCATTCATGTTCGGAGGCCGTGATTAAGACTATTCCCTAAACCCCAAACCCTACAAACCCAAAGCCCCAGATAGCATAGGCACTAAACTTAACCCTACGCCCCCCTGAACTCTCAACGTCCTGGTTTAGTCTCAGCTCCACACGTATTGTGATCTTTTGGAAAAGCTGGATACCTCAGGCCACAATGCTGTGGGACATAGCGGACTGTCCACAAGTTCCACGCATGCAAACATGGATTCAACGTTTCCTTGACATAAACCCTATACATGTCACAAACACTGAATCCCAAACCTCATCCACCTTCTGCACCTAGGGCCCGCACGGCAGTGGCAGATGGATCCGGGTGTCAAAAGGCAAGTGGTTACCTAAATTTCACAGCAGCTGAAGCTGTGGTTCTACAAGCGTGCATCCCGTCAGGTTGGCCGTTGAAGATCGGGAGTTTGGGGGTCGTTACGTGAGCTGCGATGACACGGTGAGTGGTTTCAGACTATGCGATACTGACCGTTGGCGCAAGCCTACCACGCAAAGGTCGTGAGTAGGTCAATCGACGGAGCTTTGCTAAAAGCCCTGTGGACACCAGAATCCCATGCTTCAGACATCTTGGCTGGCTCCGGCGCGTCTGAAGGCTTAGCACAGACCACCAAGGGAGCGTGACTTGGCTGTGCCGGGCCGAGTTGCAGATGTTCAGCACCGCCCAAGCTAAGGTGCCAAACCTTGGAACTTTTTGGCACGTCTATGCGCATGCATATCTCATATATGTACGTGTGTGTGCATATATATATACACACGTATGTATGTACATGTGTGTATGTGTATATATATATATATACATATATATATGTATATATTACACATATATAGCTTACGTATAGTTACTCTCTCTCTTTCTCTACATATATACAATAGACATATATATGTATAGCATGTATACACCAAACATTATCATTCAGGTTGACGATTTGCATCTGTGTTCAGGGGGCTCACATCACTAAGACTTCAGAATTTCCTACTCATGAAGCTCAGTCAGTCCCAAAGGGTCCTAGGTACCGGTTTGGGTTCTCTTTTAGAGCTCCTGTAAGGGCTCCTTTAAGGGTTCCTTTAAGGGCACCTTTAAGGAACAGTACGTTAACGCTCTTGGCGGGATGCTGTGCGAATCGGAAAGCACATCAGTAGCCGGCCCTGAGCACTTTGCCACTTTTGAAGGCAGAACACACTTGATTCGGCGAGCTTGCAACTGGCTGCTTTGCTTGAAGCGCGCTAAAGCCGCCGGGGACTACCATCCAATCCATAGTTCTCATCCCTAAACCCGCCCATACAACCCGCTAAACCCTACAGAGAAGCCCTAAGTCCGAACCGAAACCCCATAGTTAAGCACTACAAACCCCATAAACCCCTTCAGCCCTATTCTAAGCCACAAACCCAACACCCCGACCCGAAACCCTAAACCCTAAACCCCAACCCTAAACCCCATAAACCCCATGCAACCCTAAACACTAAACACCTGGCACTGCGCGAGCGGCCAAGCCGTAGCAGCATGGAGCCCTAGTGTCCTGGACATGGTCCAGAGGCCTCAGCTTGGTCTTTGCGAGAGGGTTTCGGCTTGTTTCTTGGTTTGAGGGTTTAGAACTTCTTGTTTGAGGGTTTAGGTTTTTGTCGGTTTGAGGGTTTAGTTGTTTTTTGAGGGTTTAGGCTTTAGGATTTAGGGTTTAGGTTTCAAGGTTTAGGCTCTCGGGATTAGGGCTTACTGGGCTTGCAGGTCAGTATACGGGGATTAATCATTAGACTGGCGCCGTGGGAGGCTGCATAATTTAAACTTGTGGTAGGATTCGCCAATGAATAGCTCTTGAGGTCTGTTTCGAGTCTTTTCGAATACAAATTCCAAAGGCGTTGAGACCCGACGTGTGCGCTGGGCCGGTAGTCAAACGCCCCAGAATCGGTCCGCGGATATCCCGGAACCCAGGCGGCGGGCTCGTTCATATAAAAGCCTTGGATCAGACGAATGTTTGGGAGCGTCTTTGCTCAAGATGGAGGGGGCCCCACATGACCGCACCTCTGGTTACTTGGCCACCACCTACGGTGGGCTCAGGGTTTGGGGTAATAGCAGAGGCTGCGACGACAGCTGCAACATCCCAACTAAACTCCGACCACCAACCTGATACACCACCGAAAGCTCCAAGGGACTATACACCCATTCCTGACTGCCCCATAAACGCTGAAAGTTGAACCTCAAACCTAAATCGGACGCCTAAAGCCCCAAACCACAAAATGTCGGCCCCTATCTTTGCCGAGGCCCCGGCTGAAAATCCAGATGGAAAAGCCGTACTCAGCAAAGGCCAGGTACGAGTTTCCCGGTTTGGGCGTAGGATTGAGGTCGGGGAGTTCAGGGTTTAAGGCTAGAGCTCAGGGATTTAGTCAGGGTCAGGCTCAGGATTGCTATAAGGGTCTGAACAATGTCTGATACTACTCACTGTCATCCGTACATGATTGGTTATACGATAGTATGCCCTAAAACCCCAGTCTAGCTGTGAAGGGCCAAGGCTTTGGGGTTTGCAGTAATGACTTGGGCCCTAGGCACCGAATCCCAAGCACCAGCCGATGGGTGTCGGCGACCAAGACCACCACGACGATGACCAAGACGACCACCACCACCTTGACCACCTGGAGACCACGAGGACACCGCCAGCAGTCCCATGTACTAGACCACGGCCAGAATACTTAAAACAAAGCCTGTGCCCACACGGATTGCGGAACCCTGAACCCTGAGACCTTAAAGCCGTCAGAAGCCTGAATCCTGAACCCCAAATTTCTGCACCCCGAAAGACTCCCATGAGATCCTTACGAACACTTTAGCAATCCTTATAAGACCTTAGGCAAACCTTAAAAACCCTTATCACCCTAAACGCAAAACCCTGAACCCTAAAACCCTAAAGCCCTAAATCCTAAAACCCCAAACCCTAAACCCTAAACCCTAAAACCCTAAACCCTAAAGTCTTTGGTTGTATCCTTACAAGCGCTCTCCACACACGCGCTCTCCAAAATAGTAACCTACATAACTACTATCCTACACCCAAGTACCTACTTCTTGGGTCCTTTGGACCCTTAGGGTTACAAGCGCTCTCCACACATTCTCGGCTCTCTGGCCATCTGCTCCAGCGGATGCTGGTTGGCAGCATCGGCATAGCCCCGGAACGGGACAAACCTGAGACTCAGCTGATCCAGGGCTTCGGGTGGGGGGCTGAGGGTTTTGGGTCTGAGGGGTTTAGGCGGTTTAGGGTTCAGTGTTTCGGGTTTTGGGTTAAATAATAACTTGTCATGCTTGCACTGTATGTCTAGCCCAATATAGGGGCCTTAATCATTAGACCAGGGGTTGGGGGCCCATTATACGGTAACTATAATAAGGAGTTCCCAAAATAGTATTCTCAATTATATAGGCCCCTATATTAGCCTAAGCAGAACTGCGCCAGCCAACAACCATCATGCGGGACTGTCTGAACGATAGAACGGGATGCCCATGACTATCAAGCTGCGATGTCAAGGGTGGATGCTTGCCGTTCTCCTGGATTTCCGAGGAAAACCTGCGCAATTGGATACTTCATGCTCGACTGGTACCGGTGATAAACCGATATTTCGAATACTTCCGCTAGCATATACTACGGTTTAGGGTTTAGGGTTTACTAGCCCTCATCGTGCCCCTCGTAAGACCTGACAAGGCGAACCGGAGCCCCAGAAACAAAGTGACCCTAATGTGGAACCACGCCGCCGCACTTTCTTAACCGCCAAGTGGCTGCCGATGATGCTGCTTGTGGCAGTACGGATACAGAACTCGCCTGGACATGTTTTGGTGTTTCTTGGGTGCGAGACTTTACCCCTCCACATGAATTCCCACGCTGCTACGGCGCCAACAACTTTAAACAGTTAGCGAAACTCTGATCCACGCACCCTGAATTGGTGGGCGATAGTTGGAAAGTTGAGACATTCGGTTTTTGGCATATTGACGGGCGGGAGTTGAGGGTTGAGGGTTGAACATTCGCATGCACACTCGCGGAGCTTCAGGCAGCAGCCTGGTCTAGGAATTGCAACCATAGGATCGAGCTGCAGAGCCGCAGTCGATTGTAAAACGAGACCTCCGAAGAAGAGGGAATCAAGTTGACACCCGACAATTTCCCGAGCCTTGATAAATCATCTGAAACTGCGTGGATCCGCCTCTAACCTTTTGAGCCAATCGCAACACCACAAGTACTCCCGAAGCCCGAGCACTATACTAGTCCTAGCATTCGTGGGTGCTGAAGTCAAAAGCCCAAGCTAAAACCCGAAGCCCCACACACTTAACTGCCTGTGAGCGATGAGGTGAAAAGGATAGTAGATCACGTCGTTCAGGATGAAGCACTGGAGCGGCAGTGGACAAGGCTCCGGATTGGGGTTGAAGGCTTCAGGCTTCATGGATTCTGCTTAAGGATTAAGGGCTCTGTACGGGCTCTACAAGGGCTTTGTGAGGTTGGTTGTGGGTCGTTAGTGTTTTTGGGGTGGAAGGTTGTGGGATGGTACGGAGTCAATTAAAATCTTTATGGCTCAGGCCGATCATGACTTTCGAGTACTATATGTCATATTGTGTATGCATACAAAGCTACCGCTGTGAGGCTGGATCTGTAATTGCCTTAATGGTAAATGATAAAACACAAAGGCTATCGCAAGGGCTACAGGGATTTGCATTCCCGGCCGCGTCCTGCCCTGCCCTTTCTGAAGCAAGGACTCAATCGAAACCCGCTTCAACACCGGGCACAACTCACGACCCGAAGATTGCCAAATCATACCGTAAAACCCTAACCTCCAAATATTGCCCTCCTTTTGCGAAGGGGGTTGAGAAAACAACTCCGTGAAAAGCAGCCCCAAGCCAAACTTCGGACCTGTACCTAACTTCCGATGTTCAATCCAAGCCGTAAACCCCTGAACTCCTAAACTCGATACCATATACAGCCCAGACCCTAAACCCCTAACCCCCCTAAACCCTAAAACCCTAACTCCTAATCCCTAAAACCCTGACTCCTAACCCTACAAACCCAAGAGGCCAAGAGTCTCCACCCTTCCACCCGGGCCCCCGGACGGCGATGAAGGCCAGGGGTCCGTTGAAGACGTTGAAGTTACTGCAAGAGCTATTTACTGGGCTTTTCAGTAACCAGGGAGAAAAAGGTATAAACTTTTATTTCATAATGGTTGCTTTAAGGAATAAAGTATGAAAGGATGGTACTCCAAAGCCCAGTTTAAGGCTTAGGATTCGGTTCAGGCTTGAGGAGAGTTTGGGGGGTTAGGGTTTAGGCTTGAGGAGTTTTGGGGTTTAGAGGTTCAGGCTTGGCGAACTTTGGTGGTTCAGGGTTTAAGCTTGAGGAGCTTTGGGGTTTGGGAGTTTAGGGTTGCTAAACCCTAAAGCCGACACCCTAAACCGGCCAGCAAGTTCCTGCTCAAGGTCACGGAGGGCTTACGGACAGAGGAACTGGTTTAAAGCAACAGAGGTGTTTTTTTAATGGTTTAAAACCCCCTCTGCTGCACGATGTCGGAGCGAATCTTTCCAATCTCTCTGCAGACGGTGTCCAGAGCTGTTGCCGGAGTGTCTGGGGCTCTGCGTTTGGGTTCTGGTTAGAAGCGTGAAGGGCTTAGGGTACAAGGGTGGCTCCAGGAAGCCACACAAATCATACAAACAAAGCTATACACCGACACCCAAATCTAAACTCCACAGATGCAAACCTGACAAGCCTCTAACCCAAAGGGTTCAAGTAATAGTAATTATAGTGTCTGCTCTTGGCACCCAAACATCTACTACGTACCTACTATATTGATAATTGTGCCCCTTGGGAAACCGACTCTAACCAAAAAACAAACCTAGGACCCCTTATACCCTAACACCCGCAGTTCCAAACTCCTCCACGCCCTCAAGACCCTTAGCCAGAACCCGAACTACCCCTTCAGGCCTACTCCCGTAGGTCACAGCGCTGCCCAAAAGGAATGCTCCGACGTGGTTCATTCCCAGAAACTCGACCTGGGAAGCGTTTGTGACATAGACAGTAGAAAAGAGCATGCGGCTATAAGTACCACAGAAACCCGAAGGAATAGTCCTTACGGTAATTCTGCAGGCTCCTATACTAATGCTGCAGTTGTGGGGATTGCTATAACGGTTGCTTCGATGTGTGATTCCTAACAGGTCCTCAGTACCTATATTATGCAGCAGAAGTATGATTTGCGGTATCCTCCATAACAGTACCGAGGACCCTTTAAAGACGATAGTCATATATGGGTAGTTATCCGAATTCGGGTCCCTTTTTGGGTCCGCAAAATCTCGCGGCACCCTTATAAAAAGGACCCTAAACGGGACACTAACTTAGAGAGCTACCGATATAGGGAACCCTGTAGTACCCGTAAGGGAACCCTGATAAAGAACCCTATAGTATCCTAAAAGGGACCCTGACTCAGAGAACTACCCATCTACAGATCATGGCGAGGTCGCAGCCGTCCGGCCAGTTCTATCCATGGCGCTGGGAATGGCAGTGCTAGTGAAAGCTGCGACTGGTTAGCTTTAAATTTTGAGTTGCAAGAACCTAGACACCTTGAACCCAAAACCCAAAACTCTAAACCTTATAGTAGCCCCTTATAGAACCGTTACACAAACCCTGAATCTTCGAAGCCCATCGAGCGGGGGGTCTCCGGGTGTCCTGCCACTGTGTTCAGGGCGAGGTAGCACAAGTCGTGGAACTCCAGTACCTATTGCACGGGCCTTAAAAAACAAAACAGGGTTTTGCTGTACATTATGCTCTAATCATAATAAGGAACCCACACAACATCTACTGGTAATTATTTAGGCGTCTACGTTAGGGTCTGTGGTCTGGGGTGTGGGGTTCAAAGGTTCAGGGCTTAGGGCATAAGGGGTGTAGGGATACAAGGATAAAGGTTCAGGGCTTAGTAAGCTTGGGATCCTTGGTGATGTACGGGACAGGGCTTGGCAGCAGTGTAAGGCTGTGCATGAACATGTAACAATGTAACAGTGATGTGTTCGACTATTCGTTCGACTGTTCTTGTTGCCTTTCTCCCTCCCTCTCTCTCTCTCTCCCCAATTCTCTCCCCTCTCTCTCTCTCTCTCCTTGCCCTCTCTCTGTCGCACTACCTCTCTCTCTCTCTCTTCCTCTCTCTCTCTCTCTCTCTCTCGCTCTCTCGCTCTCTCGCCCTCTCTCTCTCCCTCTCTCTCTCTCTCTCTCTCTCTCTCTCGTCTTTCCTTCACTAGGGCCTGCGGACTTACACGGAATCCAAGCCCCAAAGTCGGCGTCAAACTCAAGACGTCGGCCCGAACCTTGCAGAGTCGATCCCACGGCCTACCTGTAGTCTCGGTTGTAGTTTCTGTTTTGGGTCACCTTACCCATGGGCCTCCAAAATAGCCCAAACAAAGTAGGCACTATTTATACGAAGACTTTAGACCGCAAAGTAGGTAGTGTTTGCATACTTGGAGCGCTGGGGTCATTGGGATCCATGTAAAATGGGTTGAATCAAAAACTCGAAATACATCGATCCCATCCCACCTCGAGTTTGGGCACCTTCTGGTCTCCCTCGTCCATGCGCGTGTAGCCTATGGCCATGGGAGAAATGTGGGCGGAGGGGGAGGGGGGGGGGGGAATNGGGGGGGGGGGGGGGGGGGGGGGGGGGGAATTAAATCGAACAGGCTTCTTCAGTGCTTTTTCATACTGTCAGGAAGGTTGCGGGTGCCCAAATCAAGCCGTGGACGCCAGGGTCTCATGTCGTGGCATCACTGTAGCTTACAGCCGCAACAGAAACCCTAACCGGAAACTCCAATCTGTGGGCTGCTCCAGCCATGAAACTGAACTCCATGTTGTGCCAAGCCGGAACCGTTAATCTTCAATCCCCTGGTCGAACCCCTCGCTGCGCCAGTCCACTTTACTTGAAGGGGCCCCAGGGGACTTAGTAAGTGGGTTATAAGTAGACTTATAAGTGCCCTAAATGGAGTTACCCTAATTATAACCCTACTTGTAACCAACTTACTAAGTCCCCTGCCCCTTCAAGTATCTGTATGAAGCCCATGAACCCCGTCCCTGCCGCGCAGCCCCAAAACTCACGCCGCCCCCGGCCTATCAACGAGTCACCAGCGGCCTTCAAGACCACGTTCAGCAGCTCCTGTGGCTGGCGGACAACCCTCTCTTCAGGGTTTAGGGTTCATGCAAGCTTCAGCGGTTTAGGGTCTGGGGGTTTATGGGAGGGCTTTACCAAAAATGCTTGGGCGACGGCGATGCTGGATTCTGATTTAGCAACACTGTGCCGGGGGATCAGCAACCTAGATAAAGGCACTCCAACAAACAACGGACTCCTTATTCTCAAAGAATCTAGACTAACTGGTCATTTCAACAATCAAAATTGTGCATAATTGGGGTTTAAGGGTGTTTATAGGGTTTTGGGGTTTAGAAAATTATATTGATTTGTCAGTAACTTGAATCGGCACGTTTTACATTCCTGAATGCCAACGGCCTCTCTGCAGGTTTGCGAGTATCTTCACAGCCAACAGTTGAGATTAAGGGTCAATGGCAAGTCAAGTAGGAGGCACTTTTTGGAGCCAACTGGACCCTGCTTCCTGTTCTTGAGAACACCATAACAAGTCGTTCAGGGCTTTCGGGTTTTAGGATCGTGCATTTCGGATTTATCGGTTAGGCTTTTGGGTTTAGCCGGTCTCGGGTCAAGGGCAAAAAACATCCCAACATCTTGGGCGGGGAATTTCATGGGTCGAGTCTGGACGGCGGACCCCTGAACTGAAAGGCCCCAAACCCTATAAAACCACGGTTTAGGGTTCAGGGTTTAGGGTTTAGGGTTTAGGGTTCAGGGTTCAGGGTTTAGGGTTCAGGGTTTAGGGTTTAGGGCAGACAACAAGCAACACAGCACGAAAACCTTGGCTGGTATCGTGGCGGCATAGAGGCCGATGTACCTTGGTCAGTGCAAGCGCCGATCATTCCAACAATGTGCGTTTCGTGTCTTGCGATGCAGTATACATCCACTGCACAAGGCGGTACGACAATTGTATTCCTGGTTTAGAGTTTTTTTGGTTTAGGGTGATGTGAAACGCGCTGCCTCAAGGGGAAAAGAAGAGCCTTTCTCATCTAGGATCGCGACATGGTGAGGTCGTTGAGCATACCTGTCGGCATTTGGCACTTGGTCACACTCACGAAGTTTACATTGAGTGCTGACCTCCAAGGTCCTGATCTCAATAGGACCGAAATACAGTGGGATCACTAAGAACTAGGCCCGACCAACAATGGGACGCGCGCAGGCTCAAAAGCTTACATACAGCATGGCTGTTTTCAGACCCTGCACCCTGCGCTAGACAAACACCTGCATTAGCAAACAACAAAACGACAGCATTCTCCACAACTTACAGGAGCAAGGCTAGTGGGGCGAAGAGCATGATCAGGAGAACTAGCAAGGCCCCACATGGCCGAGAAACATGCTACAGCTAAACAAGAGAACACGGCACATTAATTGGCATCGCACAAAACAAGATGAGCCAGGTCCCGAACACTGAAGCAACTGCCTCAGAGCACTGACTCCCAAATCCAAACTAGATCACAAGCCAAAGCAGGCCTGTAGGGTTGAGTGTCCATGGAAAGGAGGCGCCAGCTGTTGCTGGAGGACTGGCAATTGCGGGCCGAATTGGGCTTCCGCGAGTTCAATGGATATATATATATATATATGTAGGTTCTTTTGGCTCATCGAGTTTTCGGAACTTACGCTCTTCATGAGACTCAGGATTGTGAGCTTGTGGGCCTCGTATAGAGGCGTGCTGCAATATATCTATTATCGGCTATTATCGGAATTTTATAGGGACTGTATAGGGAAGTTGCTACGAATTATTCAGACCTCTGTCATGGTACTGTGGGGGCATCTTTCTTGAGCTTTGGCCCGAGAATTGCTTTCACGGTCAAGGCCTTTGGGTATTAAAGGTTTATTCATGGCTTCAGGGTCAAAAGGATCCCAGGCGGACCCTCCAAACCCCCTAAACTAAACCCTAAATCCTGAGCCCTAAACCCCTACAAGTGTGGGCAAAGTTGCGTCCCGCCTTACGGCCGAGTATGCCGCAACGCCGGCAATAATTGCGACGGCGAGGCACGGCCTCGTCTTACGACTTTTATGGATAAGAAAGGTTGGGTGGGGGGGGGGGGGGGGGGGGGGGACAAAGGGGTTCGGGCTGGGGTCACACCTTTCTAGTGGGGGTGAGCGGCGGCAGGCGGGGCTGGGCGGCGCGNGAGCGGCGTTGATGCCTCCGGCTCAGGGCTTGCAGGGCTTAGGGTTTGGGGTTTAGGGTTTAGGGTTTAGGGGCATAAGGGTTTGCTTTAGGGTTCAGACTTTCGGATTTAGGGTTTAAGAGTATAAGGGCTTGCGGAGTCGGGCCGGGGGTTCCTGAGTAGAAGTTTCAGACTTTGCACTTCTAGATCAAAAGTTCGATGGGCTAAGCTTTGCAAAGCATTCGTAAAGGACATCATACCCCAAAGCACACCGGGACCACAAAAGGCACATGCTATGTTGAGATCCACTGAACGAAACCACGTGAAATTCTAGAAAATCAGGAACACGATACACTGTACCAAACCGAACATCCAACAACTTTCCCAAAGCCTCGCAGCACTCAATCGCTGTGATTTCTAGCATCCTTAGCTGCTATTAGTTTTGGGAGATGTGCATCTCAAGGAAGGCCTCCAGAGTACGAGCACACCCCCATGGATGAAATCTTACAAACGTACGCGTACACACACACACATTCATGGACTATCTTCGTCCTCAGAACAAACCCTAAACCCTGCGTGACCTTTAAACCGTGGAGACCAAAACTTTGAAGCAACCCGTTGAGCCCTGACCCCTGAAACCGCAGAACCTTCGACCCGCGGTCCAGTCCACACGAACTCTAAAGGAAACCTGAAAGGAACCCTGAAACGAACCGTAAGGGAAACCTTAAAGGAGCCCTTGAGACGAAACCCTCAAGGAACACTTTGAAATCTTAATGGGAACCTCAACGGAACCCTTCAAGGAAGCCAGAAAGGAAGCTCAGAACAAAGCCCTCGGGGGTCGATGTGGGTGGTCTTCGCGCCCTGGACGAGGTTCAGGATTTAGGGTTCAGGGTTTAGGATTTAGGTTACGAGGTTTGCGATATTGGAGTTGAGGGTGCAGGATTTAGACCTCAGACTCAGGGTCTGGCATTCTGGGCTTGGGATGTAAGCTTCAGGAGTTCGGACCACACTAACAGGGTTCAAACGGGGGGGGGGGGGGCTTGGATACCTGAAAGGGAGGGGGAGCCTGCCGGTTTAAGGAAAGGGCACAAGAAAAATGAAATATTGGATATGTGCATATTTGTAATGGTCAANGGGGGGGGGGGGGGGCTTGGATACCTGAAAGGTATGGCGAGCCTGCCTGTTTAAGGACAGAGCACAAGCAAAATGATATATGTGATATGTGCATATATGTAACTGTACATATGTTACATATCTGTATACTTATATATATATATACCCAACCCCCGCAAAAGTAGATGACATAATGGCCCAACACTTATACTTATACAAGGCTATTATTCTACATATTCTTGGGGTCCAGGTATATGTGCACAAGAAGCCCTCGGCTTCTGTGTGGTTCGGGGCAAAACCACGAGGACTCGTTGTTCATTAACTGGCCCAGCTGCCCAAAGTTAAAGGGAATCGAGGGTCAAGTCTTCAGAACCAGAATAGCATATATTGGGGCCTTATATAGTAAGAAGAGAGTTCCTTGAACCAAGGGTTCCTTTGAAAGGTACTACTATCAGGAAATGGGGTCTAGTGAGTGTTTGGTGTATGTAGTACATAGTCGCTACTTGTCACCGAGGTCCCAATTTGTAGGGTGATCACGTGCTACTGCCTCTGTTCAATACTTGCCATGTCTCGCACATCGCACGTGCCAGGCTTCTGAGGCTGTTTCATGCTCAGGGTTCATGCGGTAAAGGCGCTCAGGAAAATACACCCCGGAGCATCCCGAAGCACCACTCCGATATCCTCAAGGTGCCGAGAGATCCTCTCCCAAAACACGAAAGGCTCCCTGCCTGCATCGTCTTAGCGCTGGTTGACTCCCCGATGCCCTGCGCAAAATGCGCTCTGCATGCTTAGACATCAAAGGCAGCAAGCTGAAGATGTCTGTGAAACTCAGAAAGGAGTCAGTTGTGGAGCCAGTTGCAAACAAAAGCACGAGAGACAGAGAGAGAGAGAGAGTTGGTTGAGACAAAGAGAAAGAGAGATTATGCAGAGAGACATTGCAAAACGACACAGAAATTCGGAACGAGAGGACGAGAAAAAATATGATAAAGTAGTGCAGTAAAGGCCAAATGCCGATAATGGCACTAGCAAATGCTGGTAGTCAGCATCTTTGACATGTACGGACACGGCTTTCTGATATGGGTGGCTGTCAAAATTAGGGTCCCTTTTTGGGTACCCTAAATAATAGGTGCCGTATTATAATAATTTTGACAACCACCCATATGCATAAGCTCTGTTTCCACAAGCTTTTGCACTCAAAGTCCTCTGCTGGAATTCCTGAGTTCCTTTCCCGGGGCTCCAGTTACCAAAATACTAGGTTAGGGTTTAGGGTTTTAGGGACTAATCATATACTATACAACCCAGCAGGGTGCAACATTTCAAGCTCCAGTGTTGCTCATATGGGGGCCTTGATAGTTAGACCAGTTTTTTTTTGGAGGGGGAAACTATACTGTCATTACAATAGGAGCCCTCCAACAGTGTTGGTAATTATTTATTTGTTCGGGCTTGAAATTTTGTGAAACCGGTGCACCGAAGGCCCAAGCAAGACCGAAGCACACCATGTAGATAGATCCGGGTCGTCACCGTTGGGGCGCGAAAGCAAGCGAACCACAGGAAGCATCGAGTACGGTTTCTGGAGATTCTCGCATGAAGGCCCTACCACACCCTACCGCAACCCTAAGAGGAAGACACAGTGCCGGAGTACTGCGACGAGAAGGACTCGAAACCCGCATCTCAAGACAGGAGAGTGAATGTGGGTGTAGATTGAACTCCAATGGAAAGATCGAGCGACCAACTCACAGTGGGCTCGCGGTAATAGCAACAATAGAAAAACAATTGCTAACTAGACTAGTTCATAGTTGGGATAGTATTAATTAAACATAAAAAACCTTTCTATTCCATATTGGCTTTAAGTACCCATAATAGTGTAGAATGTTACCCAACTATAACAAAGCGTTAACTGAAGGAAAAGCCTCCTCCGGTCCCCAGCCACCACCCGCCGGTGCGGCCGCGAGGACACAGCTGGACACAGCTGCGGTGTTTTCTCGCAGCTTGAGCTCCAGGGGGCTTTTAGAGTTTAGAAGTTTAGGGATTTATAAACCCTAAACTTATAAACTCTAAAAGCCCTAAACCCGTTAGACTTTACAAGTTTAGGGTTTGGGGTTTAGGGTTGGACTTGGGGTTTAGGTTAGGGCGGTCAGGGCGTTTAGACTACGACATTTCGACGCTGGGATTCGGTCTTGAAGGCAATGGTTCTATAATATAGGGGCATTAGTAATTGGAATAGGGTTTGGCCCATATGCTATAGTTATAATAAGGAACCCCCCAAAATAGTATGGGTAATTATTTATGCCCCTGTAGTACAGCAGATGCCAAAAAGTTGGAAACCCCGTAGCCTCAATCCCTAAGAGCAATGAACGTGGAATACCAGCACTATTTGGCCTGAATCCGGTTTCCAACTTTACTGGGGTTTACTGTAGCCTTCAATTGGGTTAACAAAGGGGAAAGCTTTGACCCCCTCGCACGCAATCAAGCTTGAGGATAGAGTGTGCCCATAAAAGCTTGCCGACTTTCCATGATTCTTACACCTTATGACCTGACCTACCTTTGGTTAGTAGGGAATGGAAGAATGGTAGTAATAGTAGTAATAATTGTACCCCATGCCTCCATTCCCTACTAACCAAAGGTAAGATGAGCCGTAACCCCGGCAAGGCCCGTAAGTCCCAAAGCAAGCCGCCATTTTCGCGGAGGCGTGGCTCAGGAAGCTCATGCGGACGTTAAACACCAGAATCGGAGCGCAAAGGCCAGCATGATTTGCTAAGAATCTTGCTCACAAGTCTCCACTTATACGGGTTCCTGTTTAGATATGAAAGCCCTCTACTGGCTAAGCCAGTATGTCTACAATTCATCGTTTTTTGAAGAAGCTTCCCAGTCCCCAGGTGAACTTCAACGAACCAGGTTCAAACCGTGATCGTTCGTGCGGCACTTCGGGGTACAGTAGTTTAAAGCCTTCCACACCCGGGGTTCTGGTCGGAGACTTGTTCTTGATATGTGGGTTTTCCAAGAGTTTGTTTACACTCACTTTTAAAACTCTCTTCTGCTCTTGTTCTGCATGTCTGAGGCTTGCATGAACAAAACGTCGCTCCAACCCAAGCTTGTGGAGTATGAAGCAGTCAGGGGCTCAAAATCCTGAACCCTAAAACCGTGTAATCCTATCAACCAAAGGCCCCGAGGAGGAGCAAACAAGTTCTGTGTCCCGCTCAATACGTCCCGGGCCGCAGCACCCGCCCAATGGGTCCTCAGTGCCTAAATACATAATAGACTGTGAGGTTTCTATAGTCGGAATTACTTATGATTTGGGAAGGTATCCCCGATGGCAGTACCTAGGATCCTTAGGTTTTGAACTTTCAATCGCTGAGCCCCAACAGCGTCGCAGCCCAAACCCTAAGGCCAGCAAGCTTAAACCTCACACAGCCCTACTAAAACTCTGAAACGCAACAACAGGAAAACAGTACACTCACTCTGCGTAAAACACGTACCGAATCACATGCTAAGCACTAAACCTTCAGCCCTTAGCCCGAAACCCCGGACATGGGCCTTCAACCAAATATAGGGCTCCTCATACTTGGAACTTCGGGGAAAGTCTCCTCCTTCAATAAGGATACCTTGCCAAGGAGGAGTATTACTATTTATCTAGGTGTCGATTTCAACAGGTCCCCAAAATCAAGATTAGCGCTCTTCAATAAACAATAAGGAAATCAAAAGCTATGCCAAACGGTTACGCAGACCCCGAAATTAACTTCGAAAGATGTCTGGGTTCTTTCTGCACTCCACCAGAGACTACCTGGCATCGCAGCTTAAGCACAGATCACCAGGCCGTGACCAGGGTTATAAGGGCCCCAGGTTCTACGCTTTGGCTATGCCTTATTTAGGGTATGAGACTCAAGAGGTCAGGAACTGAAGTCATGTTAACAATTCCAGGATAAGGTCTTTGTACTACTGTGATAAAAGGAGCACGAGCGACGACAGTCTTGCTATTGATTCAGGCTTCTGTATTGGTTCCGTACCCACAAGGTCCAAGTACCAATATTGTAGGTACTTAGTAGGTATTTGGGCCCCAAAGTACGTGCTAGACTATTAAGTGACTATTACTTGGACCCCCCTATGGGTATGGTATATGGTAGATTTAACAATGTGGGATACGGCATGGGCCTGGTGTCGGCTCTGGCTCGACAGGGCTGGGGGGGCCTTGAAACATCCTCCGTGACTCTTAAACCCTAAACCGTAAAACCCAAAACCCCAAAACCCTAAACCCTAAACCCTGAACCCTAAAATCAAGGTTGAGCGTCGGAGCTTGCTTTGTCGTACCGGGCTTTGTATTTGGGAAACAAGTCAGAAAAAGCTTGCCCAGTCCTTCCGAAATCCGTTAATTAAGGACTGTACCTCAAATTATAGTGAGATCCCTTATCTTATCTAAAGTATATTTTCGGGGTTTTGGAAGGTCTGGCTTGCTAAGGCTCTGCACTACGGAGTTTCGAACGAATCAGTGTCTTGAGGCCAGGCTTCGTTGGGGGCCCTTTTTCGGAAAGATTTGGATTCGAAGGCTCCGAGATGTGAAGCTGTTTCGAGCATCACCTGTGCACGTGTCCGGTGGGGCTCATCGACTTCTCCTAGGAATCCTTCTTCAAAGGGTCCTAAGTACATCCGAACTACCTACATAGTAGAATGCATGGTTTCTATAGTAGCAATTAGGCTTTTTACGACAAACTCACAAACCTGAAACCGCGCAAGAACAATCCTAGCGTGGACTCTCTGAGTCTGGAAGATTGGTTAGAAATATATATAATTTACAGAACCCTAAGCCCTACATAAACGCCATACCTAGCCGAAGCTCGTCTGCCTGTCGGTCCCGGCTTCCCCACCTCACGAAGCTTGCAAAACTTCACGGACTGTCGGAGCACCATAGCATACAAACTGTCCGATGCGAGAACGCAGAGGCCAGACACAACGGCGACCAGCCCCCCAGGGCCTTGAATGATTAGACTACGGTTTTGGGGTGCCTCCCCAACAGGATCCCACCCGTGGGCTGATACAGCACCTTCCTCAAATGGCTCCATGTTTTGGATACTATTGGGGGTCTGGGTTTAAGGCCTTGATAGCTACTAGTAAGTTGGAGCACGTTCTAACAGAGCTATATGCTGGGTTGGGAAAGAATAAGAAAAATAGAAGGTTACTACGGAATATTGAAGCTAGTATCTTGACTGCCCTCAATGACCATGCTGGCCGAAACAAACTTCCGGGCCAGCTTCATAAATCATATGTAGTAAACCCAGGCCTCTCTTTCTGAAACACTTCCATAAGTGCTGTGTTGGCATCGTTGACGGTGCTGTTTTGTAGACTATCCCTGCAAGATCCTTGGAAGAGAGGGTCGTGGGTTACCCATAGGTGGGGTTTAGGTCCGGCGATTCGAATGCTGCCTCGATGGCCAAGCACTAGCGGGCCGTTGCCTCATGCGAAAGGCACACAATCTAGTATTCCCAAGACTAGGACTGTAACCTGAGATCCCAGAGCCCGTGAGTCCTAAATTCTAAACCCCACATGAAGCCATAAACCCCTTCAGCCCTAAACATGTCTCCAAAGCCCGGTTGATATGTGGCCAGTGCTTCTTGGATCGGATCTTGCCGGATCTGCTGCGACGAGAGAAGCGATCCGTCTTTGCCTAGGTTGTTTTGTTGGACTCCTATGTGAAGTGTTTACGATGTAATTAGGGTTTAAGCTTCAAGGTCTGTGCTGCCGTGGCGCTTGGTTCACCTTGAACCGTAAACCCCCAAAGAAACAAAAACCCTAAAACCCTAAACCGTTAAGGCTGAATTTAGCATGTCCTCAGCAAGCTTCCCGCGCGTACGGGATCCGCAGCCCTGCGTAAAACTGAATCCGGAGCCCCAAACCACCAGGTTCTAAACCCGGCACGTGATCCTTGGATAGATAGATAGATTGATTGATTGATAGGTCGATATACAGATAATATACAGATAGGTAGGTAGGAAAGAAAGACAGAAAGAAGGAAAGCAAGACAGAATGCAAGAACTAAATAAAGAAAGAAATAAACAAAGATAGCAAGAAAGGAACGAACAAAGGACGACGGAAAGAAAGAAAAAATAAACTACATAAATAAATGAAGGCAGATAGGTAAACAGAAGGATAGACAGATAGATAGACAGGTAGGTAGATATGTACATTTGCATAAACATATACAAATATATTATATATGTATGCACATCTATGTGTGTATGTACATGTACGCATGTACATATGTACATATACATATGTATGAATATGGTATGATAGAAAATACTACAACACAAACACACTATACTATGATATGACAAACCAGGCAATGTAACATACTAGAGCAAAAAACAATAGCCAATAACCGCACACATGTCATGATATCATGAGGCATAATACAACATTGTATAGTGCACAGTGATGCAGTGTAATGTTAACACACAGCATCACAACATTACATACCACAACTGTAATACAATGTGATGTTTTGGAACAGTATATGTTGTAATACTAGCAGATTATATCATGTACTGTATAGTGCAATATGATAAAACATAGTGTATTATGATGTCTATGTATTATACGACATAGGTATGGATGTTTCTCAAGTCAGGGTGTGCCATGCGTATATGGACATCGGGGATTCGACGCCTGATCACACACCCGACACCAGAAGGCGCAGAGACGGAATCCAGGGTGCAGGGATAGAAGGCGAGCGTCTTTCCTCAGCAAATGGCTGAACCTCTTGGCAGTCGCAAAGGCATACGAGCTGCTAGTACATATGATGTTGAGGCTTGAGGAGTCGGGATCGGGGTTTCGATTTTACAAGTTCACGCCCAAGGCACCATTGACCAGCTGACCAGGCATTCGCCTAACTTATCGGGTTCTAATATGTTGAGGTAGGTTGCTGCGAATGCTGCCACACCGAAATGCCAAACTCACGAACGAAGATCCCTCTAGAACTGCCCAAAACCGCTGCACATCTGCCTCCGCCGGGCACTCCTACTCGATCCTAAAACCATCTACTAATATATCCAGAGGCGATACCCTCAAGCTTATACCACAAACCCATACAAGTTACTGGGGAAGCCTTGCGAGAATCCCAAGAGAGAGCTCCGCATTCTGCCTCACACCGGCTGTGTGGCCCTGTTTCCACCGCTTCAACGAATCGTGCTAACGGTTTAGTAGGGTTGAGGGTTGAGGTCCCTGGGCTCTGAACCCTAGAAACCATGTTTGTATATACAGGTATACTACCAGGTATACATATATATATATATATATACACGCATGTACGTAAAAAGATGTACATGTGGGTGTATATGTATGTAGGTAGATATAAATATAAATAAATGTATATATATATATATGCATGTATGCACATAAGCATGAATGCATAGATGCATGGATGCTTGCATGTACGGATGCATGCATGTGCGGATGCGTGCATGTATGTATGTATGTATGTCTGTAGGTGTGCATACCTTCATCTCTATGTGTACATACATATATAGATGCGATAAAATACTTTAGTTCATGGTCCGAGAACTTCGAGCAACAACAAACTGGACAAGTAACCTGGAGCTAGCGAACAACTAAACGTTCGACATGATCAACAACACATCATAGGGGTCGTCAAACGTGTTTCGGGCTTAGGGTAAGGAAGTTTGAGACAATAAGAAGAACTTTGATCAAACAATTATCTTAGTCCGCTTCTTTCCAGTCGTGCCGGTGATTGTATTGAACATCTTCCCGAGCAGCCTAGTATTCTTCTAGCAAACCCAGACTACACATTTTGCTCCGTAGAACCCCATCTAGAGGGGTGGGGAGGTGGTTGAGAGTCGCTCTGAAGGTTTGGGCCCGGGCCAGGCGATAACGGTAATATAGGGGCCTTAATAATCACCTATACTATTTTTTGGGGGCTCCCTATTATAATCATAGTATAATGGGCCCCAAAACCCTATTCTAATTAATAAGGCCCCTATAGTATCTCTTGGATATGCCATCAGAGCAGGGATGAAACCAGCAGATTGGGGGATGGGGGGTACTGTATGTAGGGTCCTCACAGCGGATCCTACTACCCGGTGTCTACATTACTTTATATGTGCTATGGGGTGGCTTAGCTTCCTCGAACTCGCACATGCGTTTTGCCGTCTGGGGAAGTCGGTGGGAGCAAGGGCGCATGTGTCCTCCGAGCTGCTTGCAAACCAAGCAGCTCCCCTTCGGGGAGTCTCCCGGTGGAGTTCATAATCCCTGGCTCTAAAGCAGGCTTGGATTTCCACGTCCAGGTTAAAGCTACAAGTCTCCAAACCCTACAGATGGTGGGTTGTGACACCGTAGCCATAAGCTACAGCACCTCAACCGTAGGTAATCGGTGGATTCACAGGTAACGATTCTCTTGCAAGTCTAAGTTCAGCAACAGCCTTTACGGCAAGAAACAACTTCAACTCCAACACTGTCAACATCCCGAATTCAAAGGCTTAGGGATTCGGGATGTTGGCTTAGGGCCCTAAAGCCCTACACCTTTAGGGTTTAGGGTTACACCCTCTAGAAATTTTGCTTGAAGCCAGGGCATGCGACTCAGATCATCGGTCTTCTGCGCAAAAACTTCGAAAGGCTTCTGGCTCGATCCCGCAAAGCCTAGTGGCATCCTGAATTAAAGATAAATATATTATAAACTATGAACCCTGCACCCATACTATCAACCCTAAACCCTAAACTCAAGATGGCCTCCAATAGTAGGACACAGAAACAGCATCGTCAACAACACCAGCAGCGCACTCCGAATCCTAAACCCTAAAACCCGAAACCCTAAACCTTGGGGGCCTTGGACCTTGCTTCATTTCTGGCTGACGGCTTGCCGGGCGCTGAATGGTCTGGGGCCGGACTCGATTTCAATCTCCTGGTAATTACAAGCAGGACATGTCTTTATCTGGTTCTCTCGCTCTCTCTCTCTCTCTCTCTCCCTCTCTCTCACACACTCTGCACTCTCTCTTCTCTCTCTGTCTCTACCCCCCTTCTTCCTCAGCATATTTGTATATCCGAGCATACAAGAATAAAGCGCAGTGACACTCGTCGTCAGACATGCAACACTGAATCAAGCATATTTGCAGCATATACATATGTCACGCATGCACGAGAGACACTACATGCACATGCACCGTTCATACATATGTACATGCGTAAATACACACATACACGCATCCTTGGATGGACACATAAATCTAAAGTAGCAGCTTGGTAAAACTGAGTTGTATGTGAACCGATAGATACACTGGATACATGTGCACCCTAAGTTTGAGCCGCACATCTTCCGTAAAGTTCGCACGGTGTCCAAGTCTCCCAGAACGTTCGAAGCTACTCTCGGCACGAAGGCCTGGATTTTTCAAAGGCTCATCCTAAAGTCTACCGTTCTCGGTTTGCTGATTATGGCTTCCTTGTATAAGCTGTCAAACATGTAGGGTTTGTTGAAACCATTTTCGACCTCGAGCCAAAAGTCGTGCACCAAGAAACAGAGGTGCGAAAACTGCGTCGGCTGATGTAGAACAGCTGGGTCTGGACAAGGTACAACTAGCTACAGCTGCCATGGCACTGCCACATGCTAGCTGCAAGCTGCTGATCCGAGCTCTTCTCTCCACCAGTTCCGGAGGCTTCATGGAACAACACCGAACCTCATGATAGGGGGCCCTGAAACTTCAGGAATGAATAGGGTTTGGGGGTACACCATACTTGCCCAAGGAGGAATAACACTAATGCTTAGTCAGGCCCCTATTTACACCAATCAGTTCGAAATCATGTGAGGTCTGCGCATGTGCTCAGGCTTACATGGCGAGGAGCCCCAGCCTAGAGACCCAGGCGTTCAGCGGGGATCCTCAACATGTTAGCTCAACCCGTAATCCTGGGATGCTGACCCTGAGCCATGCCATATACCTCAAAACCTTACCGGCTTGTCTCAAGCTTCCAACCCTGACACCAGGTTAGAGGAGAAAAGAGCCCTCCCGACAGCGCATTGACGTGGGGTTGACAAGACCCCGAAGATGGAGAAGCTCTACACTGTGCCAGAGTCTTAAGTTGTCCACAGCGTGGCTGGTTAGTCCCTACTGTGAGGCTGATGATGATGATGGTGCTGGGGATGTTGACGACGATGACTATGATGGTGCTGCTGCTGATGATGTTGATGACGACGATGATGATGACGATGATGCACAACACCAGCAGTTTGCCCAATGCAATTACCTATCGATAGTATTGCAACTGTTGCTGGTACTGAACAGCTTTCGGCAATGGGTCAACATCACAACGGCTACTATATCACCACTGCTACGGACTATGACTTCGGAATCTGGAAAGTTGAGGCTGTGCGGGGGCATGCAGACTGACTTGATGTAGGGTGTTCATAACCAGTTTTCCGAGATTAAAACCCAAATATATATATATATATACATATGCGTATATATGTATATATACAATCACCACTCACCGAGTGGTAAAAGCTACCCGACTTCATGTGCGTGGGGCCATACATCCTCTCTAGTGGGCTTTCTCAAGTTCTCCGACTCGCCGTTTCGATGGGCCATGCTAGATATGGGGGCCTTCGTACTCAGAACAGGGTTTCGGTGCATGTTATGCTATACGTATACATATGTAACTGTAGGAGCCCTGAGGAACGGTGTTACTGTTGATTCAGGCTTCCATAATTATGTCCATCCCTACTACAGATTTCTTCACCCAACACACTCTCGCTGATATCTTAAAGAATATCTGCGGCACAGCTTTGCCCGACCTCTCTCAAAAGGGTATAGAGCCTAGAAGTTCGGCTTTATGTCAACGTCTCAGCGTCTTGAGGACTCTTATGGGCTCTTCCGGATTCCCAGTGCTGTAGCACACGAATACTATTTTAGGGTCCTTATAATAAGGATCCTACTATTTAGGGTACTATGTTAGGGTCCTTATAATAAGGATCCTACTATTTCGGGCACTATGTTAGGGTCCTTATAATAAGGATCCTACTATTTAGGGTACTATGTTAGGGTCCTTATAATAAGGATCCTTGCCGAAGCCAAGCTGTAGCCCTTAAGAGCCGGTTGCCCTGGTGCGTTGTCCCCCTACCCTGCATCCTCCCTTGTGGATGTCAGGGCGGGGGGCAGGTGGGCAGAACATTCTTGCGAGTTTATACATGCTTGAATCAGCTTCTTGAGGTTATGAGCCCAATGGCCCAAGCACGAACGTACGTGCGCAAAAGCTATGCGCTTCAGACATGCGTCTCTGCTACGCCGAATCATGGTGCATCCTACTGCTTGGAGGACTTTGTCAGACCAGCACGCCACCACAATTACAATGCTGCCGCTATGGACTTGGTCGATGGAGGGGGGCTGCAGTGGCGAGTAAACCATTGACGGCACCATCATCCAGGAGACGTGGAACATTGGTTGCAAGGGAAGGCTGCCCTGGCGGAGGAAGATGAGGTAGCCGAGAGGCAGAAATCGTCTTCAGGCACGTAGGTCCTTGGTGCGGTGTCGTGTACGGGNCCAGGAGACGTGGAACATTGGTTGCAAGGGAAGGCTGCCCTGGCGGAGGAAGATGAGGTAGCCGAGAGGCAGAAATCGTCTTCAGGCACGTAGGTCCTTGGTGCGGTGTCGTGTACGGGTGCGCTCTGCTTGGGATGATGCCGGAAGCCTTGGTTAAAACCATGGTGGAAGGTGAATCTCTGGGTAGAGTTTGCGTAGCCGGCCCACTGCCGCGGACAGGGGGGAGCAGTAACACGGTGTTAACACGGCACAAACAAAGCTACAGTATGCGTTGCCACAGATGCTCGTCTCTC
>BGNK01004067.1:44153-60616 GCA_003297005.1 Symbiodinium sp. clade A Y106
ATTGTTCCTTTTCCTCGCTCTCTGCGCTGCAGCTCCAGCCGCGCCTGGAGCCGCCTTCTCACGGTTCGCATGCTTTCCAGGCCGCGGTTGACGCACATTAGGGGTTTAGGGGTTTAGGGTTTAGGGTTTAGGGGTTTGGGGTTTGGGGTTTAGGGTTTAGGGTTTAGGGCTTCACCTTCTGGCGGAAAAGGTCAAAGGGCTCTTTCTTCAGCTGAGGGATAAGGCTCTTTGTGATCCTCTGTGGATCCAAGCCCAGCTTGGGTCTAGGGTTTGCAGCCTAGGATTCTACTCATAAGGTGGACGGTTTAGGGAGAAGGGTTTAGGATTATCATCAAGGTGTTGGATTTAGTGTGCAATTTTTGTAAGCTGTAGAGTTCGGGTGCTTTAGGGGTCTGGGGTTTCGGGCTCTAAGGGTTTGGAGTATTCGGGCTTTGAGCCTTTTGGGATTTAGACCCGAAGCCCTGAAATCCTAAAACCTACCTGCTACAAAATAGTAGGTTAACTCATGACTGCATGGATGACCCCTGAATTATGGGGGTCTAGCAGTATAGCCCTTAAAACAATAGGCTTTTGCATCCCCGGGTTCTGTCCAACCCCTGAGCCCTCAATGTGGGCACAACAGGCTGTCAGCTTCGGGGAATCCTTGAATCTACAGTAAACCAACCTCTTTAGGGTTTAAGGGAACCCGAAGACCCTTTTGACACCGTAATTACAGAGAACGCCGGTAAATTCGCATAAACTCCCTATGGGAAAACCCTCACCATAAATCCTAAAGGTCCCAAACTCTTAAGCCCTAAACATATCAAAAAAACACCAACAAACAACAAACCATAAACAACACCACGCAGGAACAATGCTGAACGCCGTTAACAGCCCTAAAAGCCCTAAACCATCCTAAACCCTAATCTCCAAACCCTAAACCCTATCTAAGCAAAACACCCTCAAAAGTCATAAGGCCCCCTGAAGGCCTAAACCCTAAACCCTATCTAAAAGAAACACCCTCCAAAAGTCAACCACTCAACTCTAGACCCTATAATCATCCCTAATCCCTAAACCCTATTTACAAAAGAACCTCTATAATCATCCCTAATCCCTAAACCCTATTTACAAAAGAACCTCAAAAGGTCAAGCTCCAAGCAGTCCCCTGCCTTCCTCAGCGAGCTCGCGCAGCTCCTCGGGCTCTCGGATCTACAAAGGGGACTTACGTTGGGACTTTAGGGCTGCCTTGGGCTTAGGGCTTTGGGGTTTTGGGGTTTACGGATTAAGGGCCTTAGGGTTCAGGGGTTTTGGGATTTAGGGTTTGTGGTTTGGGGCTTTTGGGACTTTGGGGTTTAGGTTTTAGGGTTTTAGAGCTTTGGTTTTCGCATGTCCGTGAGTTTGGGTCTGGGATTTGGGTTTTGAGGCCTTTAGGTAAGCGGCTCAGGGCTTTAAGGTTGGTTGTGTAGGTTTTACCACTATGGGCTGTTAGACCGTAAGGGTACCTTAATCTATTTAATAGGGTCCTATTAGGGATCTTTCGGCTCTAATGGCCCATAGTGGTAAGGGCTGTGGTGTGCATGTTTTAGGCTTCACGGTTTAGTTTGGCGGTCTGGGGCTTCTGGAACTGTCCAACTTAATTAAAGGTGCATGCTGTCATTATTAACTTAACACAAAGCTCTCACCAAAAAAACCCGCACCCTGTTGTAGCACAGAAAACGTCAAAGCAATCCAAAAGCTTTGACCTGCTGAGTCCGAATGCCAAGTCTTGTTCAACCGAAAGTTTAGGGTTCATATAGGGTTCAGGGTTTAGGGGTTCAGGGGCTTAGGGTACTATATGGGTACTATTCGGGCACTATGAGGGTACTCTAAAAGTTACTCGAAGGGCTGTGCAAGGTCTTTTGGGTGGTTCAAGGACAGTGAGGACAGTGTGAGGAACTTGACTTAAGAAGGGCTGGGGACTTCTTGAATTGGGTGGGAGGCTTGCGGGTGGGGTTTATACTCTGGTAGTGATTCGGGGTTGTGGCTTTGACCCCTAAACCCCTAAACCCTGAACACCAAACCCCTATCACGCATTACCTATTGCTCGAGCCCCTCTAGGTAATGTTCCTGCACCATGACGAAGATGAACGAAGAGGGTGATATTTTAGCCGGGGGTGTTTTCTTTTGACAGTACACACTCAACTGAGTGGGCTTGCTCGGGATTTCTCGAAAAGGTCCGATGCACTTTATAACTAGTAGCCTTATAGTACTCGCAATATAGTACCCCCATAGCACCCTAGTAGTACCCTAATACTACCCTTAAAGTATCCTTATAGTACCATCATCATACCCTTGTAGTACCCGTGCCCTGGGTATAGTTCCCTTTTCGTAACCTTATAGTACCCTTACAGAAGCCTTAAAGTACCCTTTTTCTCGTGCCCCAATAGTACTCGAAAAATACCCTGATGGCCTTATAGTAACCCTTACAGTACCCAAAAGGACCCCTTTATCGTAACCCTACAGCCCTTCTTGTGTGTTGGTGTGTGTGTGGTGTGTGTTGGTGTGTGTTGGTACGTGTTGGTGTGTGTTGGTGTGTGTTGGTGTGGGTGTGCGTGTGTTGGTGTGCATGTGTGTGTGTGTGCCTGCGTGTGTCTGTGTCTGTGTGACTGTGCTTGAGGCTGTTTGCCTGACAGTGTGTGTGTGTGTATGGCAACTGCGCACAACCTTGACGGCCTGCTTTGGTGTGTCTTGCGTGACATAAAATGTTGATGCGGCCGCGTGGCGGAGAAAGGTGTGAATGTCCTGAGAAGCATGAAATTTCTCATGCCGGCAACATGGGGTTAGGGCTCGCCTCATCGAAAACTGAGTCTGAGGCCTCCTTTCGGCGATACGAAAGGGATCGGCCACTAGGAGCCTTCTTCGAAGAAATCTTCGCTTTCGGCCTCGGCCTGGCGGCTTTGTGGGCGAGGTCGTCGCCGACTCTCCGCTGTGACCCGGTGATCTTCAAGACTAAACTCCAGCAGACGGCCTGGGCAAAGATGCAGGGGGTGCCGCCGGAGAGGAATGTTGTTGCAAAGCCCTGCGGATCACCGCCGTGATGTGGGTCTCCGGGCTACCATAATAACCCTGATCATACCTTTATGGTATCCCTATAGTACCATAGTAAGACCCTTATAGTACCCTGGGCATTGTTCCCTCTTTTGTAACCTTATAGCCATAATCATACCCTTATAGTACCCTGGGTATAGTTCCCTTATAGTAACCTTTAAAGTAACCCTGAGAGTACCCTTAAAATACCCGTACAAGGGTACCCCAATAAACCCTAAACCCTAAACCCTGGTAGTATCCTAATGGTAGCCTTAGAGTACCCGTATTATAGTACCCCAATGGTACCCCATTTACCCGTATTATACCCTAAACATTAAACTCTAAACCCTCATAAAAGTACCCCCGTAGTAGCCCGAGCCCCAATAGTACCCTTAGAGTACCCTTATAGGAGGTCACAGGCGCACAAAAAACCTGGAGACTAAACGCATGCGAAGTGCTTTTCGTTTGGGTTTTGGGCAGAACTCGGTGGCTAGGCTGACAACCAGAGAATTAGGAAAACATAGAGTAGTGCACAAAAACCGTTGTTTTGTACACATACGGTGATATTTGGGCTAAAAATCTGGAAATCAGAACAGCACTACGAACTAGGAAATGTCAGCCATAGCCTCAAAGAAGTCTTGCGTAAGCGGCAGTTGGTACCTCCACACGAACTCAAAGAGGTATCTAGTATCTAGGTATCTAAAGAGATCTGGATTGGCCTCGCATGGGACGACGAGGGAAGGGAGTCTTGGGACGTCTGCCGTCATCAGTTTGTGCTCTGAGTCCCAGTCATATGATGTAATATGNGAGGTCTGGGTTGCCGTTGTCACAGTTGGCGAATGGATGCTCTGAGGAAAGGACGAGGTCTGCGTGGACGTTATCATAGTTGACCCATGGATGCTCTGGGGAAAGGATGAGGTCTGGGTTGATATCATGGATGACCCATGGGTGAACTGGAGAGCGAATGTGGCTTAGGTGGACGTTATCATGGTTGACCCATGGATGGTCTGGGGGAAGGATGAGGTCTGGGCTCTGGTCTGGGTGGACGTTATCATGTCTTTGGCCCGTGGGTGCAGAGGGCAACGGATGAGGTCTGGGTGCACGAAAACATGGCTTTGGCCCATGGATGCTCTGAGGGACGGATGAGGTCTGGGTGGACGTGATCATAGTTTTGGCCCATGGATGCTGTGTGGAACGGATGAGGTCTGGGTGGACGTTATACGGTTTGCCCAGGGATGCTCGTGAGCAAGCAGGAAACTACCAGGTTTTTTACGCGCTTGTTTCCTTATAGGACCCCTTTAAGGTAACCCTACAGCCCTTCTGGTACCCTTATAGTACCCCAATACTCCCCATAGAGTACCCTTTCCCTTATAGTAACCTTTATAGTACCCCAATAGTCCCCATATAGTACCCTTTCCCTTGTAGTAACCCTTATACTGGGCTTTTAAGTAACCAGGAGTAAAAAAGTATAAACGTTTATTTCATAAGGGTTCCTTTAAGAAAAAAAGTATTAAAGTATGGTACTCCAAAGCCCAGTAATAGTACCCTTATCTGGCTTAAGCGGTCTGGAGCTCCTGGAGCTCCCGCAGCGCCAAAGGCATCGCCAGGGCGAAGAGCCTTGCGGCGCTCTCGGGGAGATGCCGCGAGCCTCGGCTCTTCGTTTAAAAAGACTGAGGGTTTAGGGTTTTGGGTTTCGGGTTTAGGGTTTAGGGGTTTAGGATCTGGGGTTTAGGGTTTCGGGATTCGGGTTTAGGGGTTTAGGGGTTTAGGGGTTTAGGGGTTTAGCGGTTTAGCGGTTTAGGGGTTTAGGGGTTTAGGGGTTTAGGGCTTAGGGGTTCAGGGTTTAGGGGTTTAGGCGTTTTGGGTTTGGGTTTGGGGCGTTCCAAAAATGTTTCTGTAAGGGCTTCAACTGGCCCTTGTTTCCTGTCAGGGCCCCGTGTGCACTTGTTTTGCGCGTTGCAGCACCGGCTGAAAAGAGGGATCTCACAGCAGCCGTGCAATTATTCGATATCTTCTGTGGAGTGGTCCGTAATGTGAGGCAAGTGCCTTCGGGCTGTGTGGTCTATCCAGTGCGGGAACTGCATACCACGGCGACGTCCCTGTGCGACCATGATGGCTTGGTAAACTGAGCAGAAGATACTGCGATGGGTGGGGTCTGTTCGATCTTGCTTCCTAAGCATTGCCAACAAGGCTTGGTATGATCAGTCAACACAGATGCAAAACTTTGTGGGGATTTTGCGGCTTTGTGGTTTTGGGGCTCCCGGGTTTTTGTTTGGGGGGGGTCTGGGATTTTGGTGGTAGGGTTCAGGGTTTTGGGAGTTAGTTGGGGATGGGCCTGTTGGGCTTCAGGGGTTTGGGGGCCCCTTCGGGCCTGTGTTACGGGGTTGTCTGAGAAGTTTGGGGGACTATAGGGCACCATCAGTGTTTGTAGGGCTTAGGGCATTGGGATTCGAAGGTTGGGAATTTGTTATAGAGATAGAGAGAGAAAGAAAGAAGAGCAACTGTTTTCATTGGATATGACGATTGAAGAGTGTGCGAGGGTTTTGGTGTTGTCGTATCTGTTTGTATGTCATGTATCAGGTTCATAAGTATTTGTAGGGTTGAATATCGTGGTTTGTGAAGGCATTTATCGGCTCCTCAATCCACCAGTATATATATATACCTTAAACCAAAAGCTGAAGACCGCTACTGCCGCTACTTCATCCTTGATGACCCCCTAAACTCAAATCAGCGGGGTATTGTGCCCCCTGGGTTCTGCAGTGCTTCTCTGGGTCGAGGGGGTGGAAAGCTCAGAAGCCTGAACTGTCAGCTAAACCCTAAACCCTAAACCCCTCAATCCCTGACAAAACCTGTAAGAACTCGAAACCCTCAGCCCAAACTTCTTCATCCATCACAATCACAGAACCGATAGGCCCACATTGAGAGCAAGAGCCAAGCCCTATAAAACCCTGCTCCAACCAAATTACCTAAACCCTAGACCGTGAAAACTGAACCCCTAAACCCCAAATCCTAAACCCGCCCCTTAACCCTAAAATCTCCTACGCTTTAAGCTCCTGTAAGAAAAACTAAAGAATCTCCTGGCGACCGGGCTGCCATGCTCCTTCTCTTCGGGCATGCTGCGCACACCGACCGACTGGGCCAAGGGAGGCTTCTAAAAGTTGAACATTGGATAAGGGTTCTATAGGGTTTAGGGGTGTAGGGATACGGGTTTTACAGGGCTGTAAAGGGCTTTTTAAGTTTGCCCAGAGTCTCCAACTTTTGGGTGCCTTGTTGATTTGAAGTCCTTGTATTGAGGACCCCACTAGATGGACTGGACCGTGCGGAGCTTAGCGAATAGGACTCTACGCGGTATAGGTTTACTAGCTGGGTCTCAAAGGCTTTGTAGAGTATAGTCGGTATAGTGTTATAGGGTTCAGGGCTTTAGATCTATGGCTTATTAAAGCACAAGGTTGGTCCTAAGGGCTCTATATATACATGGACTTCTTCTGTTCGTTCGGGTCTAAAATATAAGAGGGCGCTTTCTTTCTGAAACTTCCGGATGGGGTCCCAGCCTTCAGTGTTCCGGGTTCTTGCAGGGCTCAGGTTTTAAGGATCAGGGTTTAGGGTTTAGAACCTTTAAGAGTTTAGAGTTTAGGGTTTAGGGTTTAGGGTTTAGGGTTTAGAGTTTAGGGTTTAGGGTTTAGGGTTTAGAGTTTAGGGCTTAGGGTTTAGGGTTTAGGCTTTCAGGGTTACGGTAAGATCCTGTCCTAAAGGCTTGAGTTCAGGTTTCGGCTAATGCCAATCTGAGGAGACATCCGGTTTAGGGCATCTCGAAGACGTGGTGCTCGAATGTTGACTAAACTGCAAGAGCCCGCACGTAGTTGTGTCTGATCTTGGAGGTTCATGGGCAGTTCTAAGCAGGGTTATAGCTCCATTATTAACTACCCTTGAGCCTCCAAGTAATAAGAGCTTGGGATTGGAGAAATTGGAGGGCTCGATTGTATCAGTGTGCCAGGAACCTTCCCAGCAAAAGTGCAGAACGAAGAGCAACAAGTACAATAGGAACAACACTAACACTGAGAAACCATGCTGCTAGCAATGTCACGATGTCATAAACATGATAGCAACAACCAAAACAACAGCAGCTATGAAGCAGTTTACATAGAAACGGCGACAGGAAGAACCTAAACCGCAAGCCCGAAAGTACAGGCCTCTGGGATGCGAAGGCGAAGCGACCTACGCTTTAGATGGGAGCTTGCGGATTTGGGTTTAGGGTATAAGGCTTACTAAGCGTAAAGTAAACCGTACATAAATAAACCTTTCGGGAATGCCTGGTCTTGCACGACTCTGTGATGCAAGGGTAAACGGTCCACCATGGCCTTCAACCACCACGGTTCTAAACGCCACCTATATCTGGCATCATTGTTGACTGCGCTTTAACTACCAACGACTCATCTAACTTCCGATCGATGTGATGCTCAAGTTGCTGCACTGCAGTAAACGAAGTCAATTTCAAACCGCCGCGGGTGTGGACATTGCTTCCTTTTTTAGTATGGTTTTGCTGCCTGGACCTTCACGAAATCTCGGGACATCTTTCTTCTCCCTCCACCCCGCACAGCTTTGGGAATGCCCGATCAGGGTGGAAGGTGTAGGGTCTTGCGTCCACAGATTTCAGGGTTGACGGTGCGCAATCCCGAAGCCCTACTGTAAAACCCTAAACTCCTAACCCTAAACCCCTAAACCCTTCCCACTCCCTGATCCAGCCTTGGCAGCCCCACACAGCCTTCCTCCTCACTGTCCTCGAGGCAGTCATTCTGGCGGCCCGAATCGCTCAAAAACTGAACCGGGGGTTTACTTTCGAGATTCAGCGCGAGCTTCCGTGCTACTAAGAACCCAAAATATCTACCCCTGAATCCCACAGTCATGAATTCTGATTTATGGGTTTAGGGTTTAGGGGTTTTAAATTTAGGACGGGGGTCAAATCCTTACGCTATGAAGTCTGAATTCTGATTATGGGGCCTGGGTACGTCGAAAACGGTTACGGGGGTGTAGCGTACTAGAAACTTATCGACTTGTAGGTGTGCTACAGGAGTAATATAGAGGCCTTAATAATTAGAATAGGGTTTCGGGGCCCATTATACTATGATCATAATAAGGAACCCCTAAAAAGTACAGGCAACTATTGAGGCCCCTATAGCAACCCTCCCAGGACCCATTTAAAGGAACTTCACAGGGTGCACAGCCAGAGCCATCGTCATACCCCAAGGCCGCGGACGGGCGAGCGGCAACCGTCAAGACCAAAAAATGCCCCATATGACACCCTGACCTATACACCTCTATATAGCACCCCTACACTACACATCCTAAATGAAAGCAACCCCCTTGCCCTTGGAACCCATAGAACCCTTCAGAACACTTACGACCCCCTGCAGGAACCCTTATTATAATTAAGCTTTCGTAGCTTCCTAAAGCTATTCCTACCACAAAATCAACCCTCCGCGGCCGGGTCCTCGGGGCTGTTGGGGTCGGACTGGGCCTTCACCTGAGGCAGGTATTTTTTCCCTAAACCCTAAACCCTAAAACCTAAACCCTAAAACCTAAACCCTAAACCCTCAAACCTAAACCCTAAAACCTAAACCCTAAACCCTAAACCGTTTAGGGTTTAGGGTTTAGCTCTTGGGCCCAGAAGTCGGCGATGTCAGGTTCCCATAAAGGGCTCCTTTAAGGGCTCCTTTAAGGGCTCCTTTAAGGCTTCCTTTAAGGGCTCCTTTAAGGCTTCCTTTAAGGGCTCCTTTAAGGCTTCCTTTAAGGGCTCCTTTAAGGGATTCCATAAAGGATTCCCATAAAGGCCCGGTTAGGGTTTAGGGTTTAGGGGTTTAGGGGTTATAGGGTTCAGGAATGTTCAGGACGAAGGTTTCCGGATTCCGACTCAGGGTTCTAGAAGGCTTCGATGAAAAGCCCCAGGAAGGTTCTAGATGGTTTCTCTAAAACTTACAGAAGGGTATTCTAAGGGTTCTGTAGAGGTTCTAGGTGCTAGAAGGGTTCCGACTAAGGGTTCTAGAGTCAGAAAGGTTCTATAAGGGCTTGTTCCCTAAAAGTTCTAGGCTTGGGAGTTAAAGATTTAGGTTTCTTTTGGGGTTGTGTTCTGTCGATCGCAGAGAGCTTCCAACAGGTCTGTGAACATGCGTACGCGAATAGCAGTTGCACAAGGGTGACAGCTTAGGGTATAGGGCTTGAGGGCTCGGGGCTTAGGACATAAGGCTCAAGATTCTTAAAGATTCTAGAGGGCTTAGAGGGGTCGTAGAATAATAAGGGTTAAAGGGGTTGAAGCTCCCTGAATGCTAAAAGTCCCTCAACCTTAAATAGAAGCCCCTTACAGGTGGGTAGTTCTTCTTCCATGGTACTTCCATAAGACCCCCTTTACCTTATAGGAGTGGTATGGGAGGCTTATGGGAAACTACCCACCTAATAACTACCCACCTGTAAATGGCTTAGATTAAACCTCGTCCTGAAGCCCTAAATCCAAAAGCCCAAAACCCTAAACCCCCCCAACCCAAACCCCCAACCCATCCAACCCCGGAAACCTCTAAACCCAAAACCCCCAACCCCCCTAAAAGCCCTGGGCCCTAAACCCCAAAGCATGTGTGGCAACCTTCTAGAACCTTTTTAGAAACCCGAGGGCAAAAAGCAATCATAAAAATCACCCAAAACCCTAAACCCACAAAACCCCAAACCCACAAAACCCCAAACCCCTAAACCCTAAACCCAAAAAACCCAAACCCCTAAACCCTAAACCCCCCAAGCCCCCAAACTCCAAAGCCTCCTCCGCCAGCTCCCCCAGGCGCAGGCTGCCGACAGGCTCAAAGCGAGAACGCCTGGGCCTTGCGTGGGTTAGGGTCTCAGGTCTCGCGGCTTCTATCTAAGGTTAGAAGTACCCAGAGAGCCCAATACCCCTTAATTAAGGAATATAGCTTAAATTATAATATGAAGCCCTATATAATTTAAGCTATATTCCTTAATTAAGGGATATTGGGCTCTCTGGGTATGGGCCCCCAGTAAGGGCCCTTAGCCCTTTCAAGGGACTTTATTGGGTACAAATCGGGCATATACTAGGTATATAAGGATCCCAGGCTTAAGGGCCCATACTAGGCGCCCATGGTTCCATCCTAAGATTCTAGGGTGTAGAGTTTCAGGTTTTAGGGTTTGGGCTTAGGGTTTAGGGTGTAGGGTTTCAGGTTTTAGGGTTTAGGTTTAGGGTTGAGGGCTTAGGGTGCAATTAGAGTTTATGGCTTTAGGGTTTAGCGTAGGGTTTGGGGATTGGGGATCCTCATACCCTGAAAACAATATCTCGAAGGTGTAGGCCGGTCCAGGATGTGGATTGCATTCCTACTTGGAGGTTCATGGGTAGTTATACATGGGGTTATAAGTCCCCTAATATGGGCTGTAACTTTAGTTACCTGGCTTATAACCCCACTTATAACTACCCATGAACCTCCAAGTAGTCCCTAAACCCTATACCCTTATAGAATCCCTATAGATCCCTTTAAAGGGGCCCTTAAAGGAACCCTTATAACTACATATAACCCCACTTATATACCCACCCATGAACCTCCACGTACTAGTAGGGGGCAGCGGCTTCCGGGTTCCAAGTGCCTGGGGATGTGAGCCAAATCAAGCGTTTAGGGTTTAGGGTTTAGGTTTTAAGGTCTAGGGGTTTGGGTTTAGGGTTTAGGGTTTAGGGTTTAATGTACTTAATGTACCAGCATCTTTGGTCACAGCTCAGTCACAGCTCACGAACCGGTGGTGAGCATGCATTGAGGCAGGCTGAAATTTAGAAATATACATGTTGCTGGCTGGTGCTGCACCGTTGATGCAACGTTGCTCATGCTGNGGTGAGCATGCATTGAGGCAGGCTGAAATTTAGAAATATACATGTTGCTGGCTGGTGCTGCACCGTTGATGCAACGTTGCTCATGCTGCACCGTTGATGCAACAAAGCAAGATGTTGATGCATGTTGGCTCATGCAACATGAAACTGTGAAACTTAAGCTTGATTTGATTGCTTCACCTCACTCAGAGCTGCACACTGCCACGCATGTGGTGCTCGCCGCGCCGATTCTTGTGAAACTCNCTTCACCTCACTCAGAGCTGCACACTGCCACGCATGTGGTGCTCGCCGCGCCGATTCTTGTGAAACTCACATGCACACAGTGCACACAGAAGTTCACAGAAGTTGTATTCAAACGCCACTGAATCAAGTTGACTTCCCGATGTCACCAACCACCAATATTGAGAATCAGAAATTAGCAACAGCAGGACAGAAATTATGCTATGCATCCGGCACACCTGGCACAACAAGCCATGCACTAGCAATGCACACATCATGCAGCAGCAACAACGCTAGACTCANCATCCGGCACACCTGGCACAACAAGCCATGCACTAGCAATGCACACATCATGCAGCAGCAACAACGCTAGACTCATGCTTGCAAGAAAGACATGTTGTGGTGCTGGGGAAGCGGTCCGTTGTCAGTGTCAGTCGTACCCGTCCTATCCCGTACCTGCATTCCCACACCGTGGCTGTTGCCCGGTAAGCAGTGTTGTCGATGGTGTGATTCTGGCACGAGCCATGAGCTTGATGGGGCGGNCTAATGATGATGCAACATGCAACCATGCATCATGCAACCTGTGTTTCCGAGTTTCCGAGTGTTTCCTGACATGCTGACTCACGCCATGTTGTCTCTTGCTGCATATGCTTGTCGCTTGTCGGTCACCATGTGGGGACACAAACGCAGCTTTACATGACTGCGTTCACAAGCATTCCGGGTTGGGTGCACTGCATGGCCCATGCATTGATGCATATGATGATGATTGGGTGGCCGGTGGCNGGGCGGCGAGGCGACGACGCTGCTAGCATCGTGTTGACGAACTCTAATAAGGGCTATGAATCAGTCTAATGATGATGCAACATGCAACCATGCATCATGCAACCTGTGTTTCCGAGTTTTCGAGTGTTTCCTGACATGCTGACTCACGCCATGTTGTCTCTTGCTGCATATGCTTGTCGCTTGTTGGTCACCATGTGGGGACACAAACGCAGCTTTACATGACTGCGTTCACAAGCATTCCGGGTTGGGTGCACTGCATGGCCCATGCATTGATGCATATGATGATGATTGGGTGGCCGGTGGCCATGCCTTTTGAGTGACCATGCTGCAGCAACACAACAACACATGACATCATGACAATCTACCTCATTCTAACTACATAGCCTAAGTGCTGTCACAAGCAACAAGCAACAAGTGCTGTCACAAGCAACATGCACTGGCGGCTACGAGCAGGCTGGCTGACCAACTTAGCCTGGCTGACCAACTTGAAACACTGAGACTGAAATTGAAACCCTTAACCCTGGCAGCATCGTGCAACCCACACTGTTTTTGGCGGTCGCGGAGACGCGAGGTATGTGCTGTTCCAGCTCAGCACCGCTGCGGCAACACCACATGGTCGGCAATAGCAATTGTTATTCGTACTGACCGCTTGTTGTTTGTTAGTTGCGATCGAGATTGCAGCAATTCTACATGACCCACATATGACACATATGACTCGACAGCAGTGCAGCACTTCAGCGCAAAAGGAATTGTACATTCTTATCTAGCGCAGAAGGAATTGTACATCCTTATCTTTGGCCGTGGTGGGCTCCACCAAGCGTTTGCTTGTTTCCTCCGACTTCACGGTGGGCTTGGTTGCCTTTGATAGTAGTGCTTTTTGGACACCTGCTCCCCCTCTCTCACACTCGTCGGCTGCGGCTGCGACTTTGGCTTTCTTCCCAGCCCCACCCTTCACGATCTCGGATGGGAATGCTGCACGGGTCTGGCCGACAAACAACGGGCTGCCGTCCTCTGCGGCCGCCGTGGCCTCGTTGTTAATATGGCCAGTATATGATGATGAAATTAAAAATAGCCAAAAATGTCACCTCACCTCGCAACACACATGTCTAAAGAAACAACTGTTCGCTCAAACGTTCCTTGATCTTGTTCAGCACTTCCTCTCGTACCCGCAAAATGGGTGACGAGATGTTGACATCGACGACTTGGCCCGACCTGTAGCAGAACCGTGTGCAACTGCCACTGCAACATTCTGCTGCAACTGGCTGCAACATTCAAGCAGAGTTCAAGGTAGCTCGTAAACAAGTTTCAGATTCAACACTGTCGTTGATGTTGTTGTTATTGCTGCTTCTGCTGGTGCTGCTGATGGTCGCACTAGTGTTGGCATTGGTTGGTCGTATTGTTTGTGATGTTTTGTTGATGTTGTTGGCTATGGATGCTGTTGTTGTTGTTGTCGCTGCTTTGCTTGTGTATTGTTGTTGTTGCTGTGGCTGTTGCTGCTGTTGGTTGTTGTCCATGTGGGCCGTGGGCCAGCAAGTCAGCAAGTGTGAAACCTAGGGCAGCCATATGTGCTCGCCCGGCATATGAGACACCACTGAAACACCATGAGTCAGTCAGAACCATCATATCGACATGACATGATCATGACATGTCTACTTCAGCCATCATAATGACATGTCCGTCCACTTATTCCACTCATGTCTACGTCGCCTCCTACTACAAGTATTGCGGCTGAGATTCGGCACGTGGAATTGCTCCACCNCTCATGTCTACGTCGCCTCCTACTACAAGTATTGCGGCTGAGATTCGGCACGTGGAATTGCTCCACCGATTCCATCACATGTGCGTCCCACAAGGGGTCCTTTTCCGATATCTTCATCACCCATTCAACGCAGGGGATGGTACTGGACAACTTGTCGTGCCCGGATGGGTTCATATAAAACTGCACTTTGTGGCCGGCAAGCGTAGTCTCGGCGACCGCTATCGACTTGGCAACCATCTCGGTGGTGATAGCGCCGAATGCCGGCGTTTGTATCGAATTGCCTAGCTGGATCACGTCGGCATTGACGATATGTTTTGCGCCGGGCGTAAAGTCCAGCTTGAGCTCATCCAAAGCTTCCTTGTACCCACCCATGCAGGCCCTCGGCAAATCACTGTTGTTGAGTTTTGTTTGTTGTGGCTCGTGTTGTTGCTGTTGTTGTCGTCTCTAGTTCGTGCCAGCAAGAGTCTCAGCAAGTAAGTTAGTAAGAGTGAAACGAGGCAGCACTATGCCAGCAAATGTGAAACAACACTGACATTCTGAACTGAATNGCTGTTGTTGTCGTCTCTAGTTCGTGCCAGCAAGAGTCTCAGCAAGTAAGTTAGTAAGAGTGAAACGAGGCAGCACTATGCCAGCAAATGTGAAACAACACTGACATTCTGAACTGAATGGTACCTTGAGTAAACCATCATGGTCATCATGCCAACATGTCTACTCGTGTCTACAGGCTACTACGACCACTGCCACTGCGCTACTGCAACTACTTTGATGAAGACCGAGATGCTTGGTCATAAAATAGTTCTTCAAGCTACCCATCAACGACTCAATGTCCATGACATTCACATCTTTCTTATTGACATCGTCGGAAGTGAAGTGGTAGATCTGGTCCATTGAGATGTGCTTGACAGCAAACAGGTCGTCGCCGCCGGCTTGCCTTAGCAGTACAACTTCTAGGCACCTCCACTGCGAAATTGCTATGCGGCTATGCGAAAGTCTGTTTACTCTGTAACACCGGTAACACCAGTGTCATAATCCGAGCTGCTCCTGACCATCATCACCAGCTCCTGCGGAATGGCTGCCTGCATTTCCTTCTTCTTGCTTGACGCCACCGTCCTCAGAGAGCATGTACCGGAGTCGTGCCGGCACATTGATGTCGAGCGAGGACAAAGATGGTGCCATCTTGTGTTCGATGCTTCGCATGATGAACTGTGTCCACGCAGCGCAGTAATCGGATTCATCGACCACCATTGTCGTCAGCAGAGTCTCCAGCTTGTGAACCACCTCCCGGTCCTTTTCCAGTGATGCAGCCACTGTACCATCAAGCTGACTGAAAACTGCCGGGGTCAGAATTTTCTTCAGCATCTCTGAGTGCCCACGCAAAAGTGCCTGCAGGAAATAAACCACCACCGATGACCGATGTCACAACAACATGATGTAACATGAAACATGGACAACATGGAGCTCAACATGTGCCGACCAAATAATTCCTCTCCTGGTCCTAACTACCGCCCGCATTTGCAACGTGCGAAGTTTGCAGGCCCGATTTGCAGGCCTGCAGTCCGTGCAGCAGATACATGCATCTGACTGTGCACAAAGTTTGCAAAGCATCGTTCTTTGGCTCCAAGACAATTACATTCTCGGTGCCAGCCTAAGATATATCAGCAACTCATCAAACAGTCGGGAAACAAAAGGAACAAAGCAACTGCAGTGCACACAGATGACACTGACACTTGTCATCATGTTCGGCAAGCTGCATCTGGAAGCTGCATAACTACTTTTTTGGAGATACACAGGAAGTGACAGAACGACGGCACCACCGAGGAAGTACTATCCGANACTATCCGACTGCATCCGCAACGATGGATCCGCAAACTTCAACACGACGGCCAAGGCCAGCGACGGCACGGCAGTAGGAACGTTTTCGAAGATTGACTCTGTGAAGGCCCACACGAGGTCCGGGACTGTCAAGTTCGTGATGTTGTTGCAATCGTCATCGCCACATAAGCCGACCTTCTTGAGGACTTGACTCGAAGTGGAAACAAATGATGCTTGCGATGACAACTCTGACGAATTGTTCATTCCTGTCCACCGTTGCACTTCGCTTGCAGCGTCCTTGTTCATCCACAAATTGACTGATCGAGCACCTGGGGTATCCGCCTCCTTTGCGGACCGTGATGCATTCGCAAGCTGGCTCCTGAGATACTCGACGACATCAGTGACCTCGCCTGAGGGTACAACTGACTTCAGCTTCAACACGGCTTTGCGCATCATGTCCTGGAGCACGGCCCGTACCTTACGACGCAACGTGAAACAGTGAAACAGTGAAACNCCTGGAGCACGGCCCGTACCTTACGACGCAACGTGAAACAGTGAAACAGTGAAACTGCAGGTAGCTACGGTAGCTAATTAAGGTCTTCGTCATGTCAGCTTCATGATCATAATTCAAAACAAACATATTCCAACAACAATGCCGCACGGCCTGCGACCACGTCTTTCTTGGCTTTCCTCCTATGGAGACTGTCTTTTTGAAGGCCAAGCCGATGCCGTAGTGCAAACACAGCTTGACCACTGGAATCAAACTTGGATTCAAGANGCTACGGTAGCTAATTAAGGTCTTCGTCATGTCAGCTTCATGATCATAATTCAAAATAAACATATTCCAACAACAATGCCACACGGCCTGCGACCACGTCTTTCTTGGCTTTCCTCCTATGGAGACTGTCTTTTTGAAGGCCAAGCCGATGCCGTAGTGCAAACACAGCTTGACCACTGGAATCAAACTTGGATTCAAGA
>BGNK01004068.1:0-41667 GCA_003297005.1 Symbiodinium sp. clade A Y106
TGAGTGTGTAAGTTATCTGAGGCCCGAGGTGCTGGCATTCGGAGTGCTACCAGTGTGCGCTAACAAGACAGCCATCCGGATCGGTCATTGCTTCGGGGTGGCCCACGGACAACTTTCGCTTATGTCAGGTCCACAAAAGTAGCATCCAGTTTCCGGCTCAGTGGGCCCACCAGGGTTTACAGCTCTAAGTAGGGCTTACGATAGTTTGCATACATATTGGCCTTCACCAAGTTAGTTTAGATCCTCCCAACTCGGACCGACTCTGCACAGGTTCGAAGGTCACAGAGAGAGGCAGGCATCGCCTCGTCGGCTTGCCGCCAAGGTGGAGGCTTAACGGGTACCGATGGGAGAAGAGTTACATGTCATTTGCCTCGTATGCATCCTGGATGCAGGTCCTGCGACACGTCTCCGAGCAGATCCTGATGACATCCGATACAATAGAGCTTGATGTTCTGCATGCTGGTGAGAATGAAAAGCTGGTTTGGCAAAGGATTCCAACAAAGCCCGGTAACTATTACGAATAGAACCCACTAAACGCTGGAGAAGAAAGGATCGTCGATTCAAGTTTGGGGTTTGCCGACTTTACTTGCGCTACCTCCCGCAGCCTCTACCGCTCAAACGGAAAACCTGCAAATGGCTTGCGATGGAAACCTCTGCATACACTGCACCCAAAACGATTATCTGTTGGCAGTCAGCCGATCCTCCATCGCGCCATCAGTAAACACTTCACGGCCGCACTCTACCTGGGAACCGGAAATGGTATCGCCATGTTTCACACGGGCTACGGCAAACATACTGAAGACTTGCGGCTTGAACCTATGAGACTTATGTATGGTTCCAAAACTTGTCCTCGAATTGGAAACGCTTGATCTTCACATCTGCACATGTCTTGAAGTTCCCGGAGGCGGCAGCGCTGCGAAAACATGTGCACACATATGCACCACGCTCTTCACAAGCTGAATCATTATCAGCAGCAGCAGAAGTACAAGCTGACATAACACAGTCGCGAGTTGCCTAACGTGTACGCGAACACCAGAATTTTCTCTACCGGCCTTCGGACATTGAAGTGTTCTTCTGCTTCCAGGCTGCGTCAGCATCGCAACAGAGACCTGGTGCCAAGACCGACCACACCACATCACCTGAGCTAACGTTCGCCAAACAGAGCAGCGTACAGGTCCACTATGTGTCACGCACTGGCCAAGTTACAGTTTCTGCACAAGGCTTGTGCGTCTGACATCTGATGTGCGAAGGGAGGGATAGATGCTCGGGTTTATGCTACTACTGGTAGAAGCTACTGTACAAGTAGTTCGGATCGAAACTGCACTAATTCGGGCTGTCGTACTTCCGACTTTCCGGCTGCTCACCAAAGCCTTCCTGCAACAGATATCACGTGGTGATTTTTCCCGCTCTATCGCCGCACATCGAGACAGGACCTCGCTGCAAGGCGACCCTTGGAACTCCGCTCACTGCGGCTGCACCGCTGGGGACCCGCATGGTCAGGCAGCGCAGCAGCGCAACAGAGTACTCGCCTCACTCGTCCACATTGGCTCTGACAGTCGTCTTCCACTGGGTGGTTTGTGCTTCTGCGGGATTTGCCCATCACAGCCTTGTCACAGACTGTGCCAATCCTCCATGGACGTTCTTGCTGGTGCATGTGACTTCCAGTGGTGATCGATCGCTATGCCGTTCAAGAGAAGCAGCTCCTCCATTTGTCCTTCCAGAACCGAATCCTGAGGTGGGCCAAGCTTGCCCGCATGAACTGTAGTTGAACTGCAGAACTGCAAAATCAGGTAGCAACGGCAATATCAATCAAGCAGACAGCATCGACAGACAAACCATAAGCACATTGTGACACCCAGGCGCGTGAGCTTCTCCAGGTGCTCGGCAGGATCTGCCAGCCTGAGAAAGGCATTGGGTCATTACAAAATCACGACACGCAAACGAAACTTGGGCTCATCACAAAACAACGTGACAGAGGCGAACTCAAGGCTGGAAAGTCAACTGCTGCTAGGTGCACTTAACGCTGTGTCAAAGTATGAACTGTTGCCGCTCTGCACAGAGAGCCTGGCCTGGCCAGGACTTCAAGCAACAGCTCGGGTGAGAGATCTTCTGGTGCCGGCATGTAGCTGGGACCACCTGCAGATCTGCAAAATCATTTAGCATACGACTGCTGTCTGGGATGTGGAGCAGAGCAGGTTCCTTGCATTCCCGCATGTTCATACATCAACAACAAAAGGAAATGGGAAAGCAAAGCCTCCGATGACTTTAGTACGAGTACGTCTATACTGCTATAGCCAGTGTCGCCTTCAGCATGAGCAGCATCATATAAGCCCTAGAGGCACTGACATTGTATAAAATGGCTGTGCAGTGTATGTAATAATCCATGATCATACGACGCTACACAGGATTGAGTTCTGTGCATACACATAAGTATACATATATAGAAAAAATAGATTTACATTTATATATATATATATATTCATATGTATGCAGGTATGCCTGTACACATATACATGGGTGGTTGTCAAAATTATGGTCCCTTTTTGGGTCCCTATTACAATACGGCACCTACTATTTCAGCACTCACAACTGGGCAAAGCAGGCGAGGATCCAAGTACCGAGGCGATCAAGCACATTGGCTACTCAAAGCATCATTGGCCAAGAGTCTTCCTAGACATTACCAGGGAGGGTGAAAACGAAACGGGTCATCGGAACACGTCTTACTACCTTTTAGAGATTCTTTCGCAGCCAGGCGTTGGTATCCAGGGAAATATTTTTTTGGTTATTTGTTCATCATTTTCTCATCGTTCTGCATCTTCGTTCCCCTCCCTCTGGCCGCGCCCGCATCNTTTTTCTTCATTTGTGTCATCATTTTTTCTTCATTTTTGAGGTGTCGCAGCCCCAGATCTTCATTTTTTCTTCATTTCGTTTTCATTTTCCCTGGAGGTCTTCCCAAAAATCTTCATTTTTTCTTCATTTCTCTTCCCGCCGTCCTTGATACGGGCGTGGCCAGAGGGAGGGGAACGAAGATGCAGAACGATGAGAAAATGATGAAAAAATGACAAAAAAATTCTTTTCATGGACCTCAGTGTGTGGCTCTGAGAATCTCTAAAAACTACCTCTTCTTCTTCCACGCAGCAACTGAGCCACATGAACTCGTCTCACACATGCTGATGATTTTATACCATCTCGCCGCTTGCCAGTTCAATGTTGCAATAATTCAGCATGCACACCTATACAAACATGCAGTTCACGATGCAATCCTCCACGCACTCAGCCCTGAATTCGTCATGCAGAAAAGACAATCCGATGCACATGCAGTCAGCACGCAGCCCAGAATTCACCATGGTCATAATTCGTCATGCAGGAGCAATACCATGCACTGGCAGCAAACACAAAGCCAGCAACCAGAGCTCTTAAGAGAAGCTCCTCAAGAACATCGGGCGAGAACTCGTCAGAGGAGGCCTGAAGATCCTGGTTGACATCAGCTCCAAACCGCACAAAGTCCTGATAATTTATGCATGTGAGCTGAGTCTCGAGACCCTCGCAAGTGTCTTGTCTTGCCAGACCTGTTCCACATCGCTACGGTTGGAATGAAGGAGGTGAAAAGAAGCTAAATGGAAAGACCCTAAAGAATGCTTGGCATGTAACATCAAACCTGTCGGCAAAAGGACCGACGACAAAACCTGCAGGTCAAGAGAGGCCAGAGAGGCCTTGAACAGGATGCCTTGAGCTCTGTTGGCCTTCTCTGAATCAATTAAATTAATTACATGCAAAACAAATTCCTCTCCTGCCAACCAAAGAGTGGACTTAGAAACACCAGTCTCCAAGTTCAGCTGGCCCCCTACTTCCTGCAAGAACAAAACATCAGGTGTAACAACCAAGTCTTGCCACAGAAGACCCAGCTCTTCCAGATGCTTACCATGCAAGTTCCAGGTGCATGCGCGCAAATCCGGACTGCCCTGCCAGCGGGCCTTACCCCTGCCCCCCTCCTATTGCGACGGCGGGACAGCAAAATGCTCACGGATGCGTTTCTCATCAATTTTTAGCAGCTTAGCAAGAAGGGGGCCGTCAACCCACCATCCAGTCTCCCTCCCCCGCGCATCCAACAGGAGCAGAGCACGATCGCGAACTGGCACCGACGAAACATGAAACAATACTGACCCTGGACCCAAAAGCGCCCTCTCCCGTCAGGCTCAAACGAACCCGGGACTGCATGTTGGGACACCAGGTTCTTGAGCGTTACAAGGACCGTGGCTCTCTCTTCAGGAGAGCGGTTGCGCTTGACCCAGAGAGCCCTCGACGCCTGGCCTTCTATTCGACTTGTCCAAGCCACTGCTTGCAGGCACTGAAGAAGCTTAGACTGAACCTGACGATTAGCACGGTCACTATCTTCAGTAAAAAAAACCAGACTCACCCGACATGTGCTGCCGCGAATCTGAGGCCCATGAATGTCTTTAAGCAAAGGTGCACACTGGACCGAAGAAAACCATGCACGAACTTCATCCTCCATGCCAACCCTTCTGGCATCAGTCCAGCCTCCAACCACGAGTTGCCAGGTATCATGAGTCTGATCTCGAGCTCGAGGGGTGCCTTGCCCCCGCGGAGTTGTCGGGGCAACACTGGGAGACCGAGAGCGCAGATCTCTCAGTTCCTTTTCCATTTCCTGCAGGCGGACTTCAATGTCCCTAGTCCGATGAAGGGACTGATCCTGTCGAGACTCCAAATGTGCTACCTTATCTACCACTGCCCGCAAATCCTGACGAGTTTTCTGAAAAGCAAGAGCAATCTCAGACTGGCCCATGTCCAACTTGGTGATCGTAACTCGGCACCTCAGCTCTAGGGGGTTCATGAGGCGGAACGCCGCTGGCAGAAGCAGCTCCCCCTCCAAAGTACGGCGGGAACATGCCCTGCCGATGCAACTTCTGTCGCTTCTCAGGGCTTTCAGCCGGACGATGTCTTCCTAACAGGACGCAGCAGCCCTCGCCGCGTTAGCATGCTCAGCTTCGATCGCACGTGTCCCTACGGGCTCAAGGCCAGGCGCACGCACAGGTTCCCGCAACCCCCCCGACCCCGCCCCCCCCCCCCAGCATCCAGAGCTGCTCGAGTGGCCTCTCTCATCTCCTCAGACCCATCCCCCCCCTCGAAGCGTCCCCATGGAAACCGGGCTTTTAACCCCCTCCTCCTGATCCACCTCATCATCCCCGATGACTTCCACCTCCATTGCGGCCCTCGGGACCACCCCCGACAGCAGTTGCGTTTCAATCTCATCCTGATTGGGCGACGTGGCCATCCTCCCTCGCAAACGAGACGACAACGAAGGCGGAGAGAGACAGAATGCAAAAGAGTGGACGACAGGACAACGGGGTTCAATGGCCTCTCGCGGCCCAGGGCAAGACCAGCTGGCGGTCGGTCTTGAACCAAAATGGCTGGAGCCAAAATGGCTACGCGGCACCTACTATTTAGGGCACCCCAAAAAGGTACCCAAATTTTGACAACTACCTACATATACACACACGCACACGCACCTACATGAACTTTTGATTGGAATAATCCTACCAAGGGTGCAACCTCTGGTCTCTCACACTCGGCCGCGCCAGGTATGGCTCCAAGTCTACAAATTAATCGAAGCTGGCCATGCTTAGACTCTGACCGACCCTTAACCAGATTCGATTCCACTTGAGCAGCCTGCGGGCACAACTTCGAGCACAAGCTGTGTAAATTGATGTCTCAGCTATTCTAGCATGAGCCCTACATTCACATGGACGGTCGTCGGCAGAATCACTTCAATACTTTGACGAAGAACACCTACACTCACAAAGTACTGCTGGATGCTAAATGCCCTGGGGCAGCCAAGTGCTCTCGGCCGGCACGCCTTCAAAAAGTCGCTGATCGAAAGCTTCATCTCGTGCCACCAGCCTTGGTACGAGTAGCGAGGAGACACAGATGGTCACAAACGCTTTCGGGTTTCAACCTGTGCCAGCCTTGGCGAACAGCTTTCCTAAGATATGGCCGGCAACGAAGGGAACTTGAGACAGACAAGTTCTGCAAAACAAACTGACGAGCCGTCGAGATAACATGATGCCTGTGCACATACACATGCAGACGCACACAGTATCATTGGCACATGCATACGTGTACATACATGCGTCAACTTGGCAAACAAAACGTTACGGATGTATCTCTACTGTACATATAGATGACAGACCCGATCAAGATCAATCAAGCGACATGCAAAACACAAGATCCATGCCAGAGTTGGAAAGCCGACTACCGCGGCTCCAATGACTGGTTGTTGTGGTCTCTTTCAAGAGGCAGCTCTTGGTGTCACAGGACGGTCGGTGCTGCCCTGGTTCTGGGAGCGACAGTCGGGTGTTTTGGACTGCTTGGGTCTGAGTAACGATAATATGCTTTTCCGGCATAAGCTCTATGAGCAGGAGTCTCTTGCTTAGCTGGTCGAAAATCTCGCATGACGTCTCTTCTGTCCCTCTTTTGGTAAAGATTTCGCACGAAAGCAAGTTGTAGCCGTGCTGCGGCACTGTGCCAAGGGCCAGGGCTTGCCAGGTGCGGCCGCAGTCGTAACCACGTCCAGGAGGGGAAAGGATGCCTTTGCGAGGAGTTGAATTTCTGTGGTTTGCTTCCAGTCTTTCCTGTCGCCAACCTTGTCACGGTCACGGTCTCGCCGATCCAAAACACAACTGCGGAAGTGCATCCCGACCGTAAAGCGGAAGCTGCATCCAACGTCAAACTCCCTTCAGTTTGGTGTCCCAGGTGCTCTGGTGCTGGCTGACCAAAACTAGAAAGGCTTCGTAGGGTAAGGACTCAGACACGATGTGCACAACGTCGGCATACTCCTTGTCCGCAAGCGCATCCTGGACGTTCTCTTGGCGGGGAATTGTATGTGCGCCGTATAACCCGGACAACAACAGCTCCATTGCAACGTTTTCAGATGATGTATCCGTGACTTTGCGCAGTGCAAGCGATTGTAATGTCAGGATCCAGACGGTGGGCTCAGCAGATTCACGGGCCCTCAGAAGGTCCACCATAGGATATGAAAGGCCAAGGCACCAAGTATCGCTTCCGAAGTCGGTTGTGCAGCCTGCAAGGCCATGTGAACCAAGGAGAAAGACATGCTGCGCGAGGGTGTATTTCAACAGCACTAAAGCACAATGCCATATGCGCCAACCTACCTATCTATCGATTCATGTACAATATAACCCCAAGATCTATCGGTCGACCCTTCCATATATCTATCTATCTACCTCTCTATGTTTATCTGTCCATCTCTCCATCTATTTTGGGCACTCTATCTATCTATCTATCTATCTGTCTATCTTTCTGCCTATCGAACTATCTAACATGATCTAACTGGATTAAATCTTTGCAGCTAGCCCCCCGCTTGCTTGCTCTAAGTCTATCGCTGTGAGTCTATCTACCCAGTCTACCGCTATTTGTATCTGTCAGTCCAAATCAATATGTCTGTCTGTCGGTGTCTCTGTGTCTGTCCGTCTCTCTGCCTGTCTCTCTGTCTGCCCTGTCTGTCCATTTGTCTAAAAGTCTGTCCAGCTGGTTACCATCTCATGTAAAGCTGCATATCTTTCTAAGTCTACCTCGCTGAGCCTACACTATCTTCTATCTATCCAGAAGCTGTTGCAGTGCCGATGCACAGAAAACAGTAGAGGATGAAAGCACTAAGTGGCACAGGACAGGTAGCCTCATAGGCGCGACCAGCAGGCGACGATCCCGAAGCTTCCAGGGCTTCGCATTCTGCCGCACTTGCTCGAGGAGGGTCTCCGAGGTAAGGCCTGCGAGCAGAAACATCTTAGAATCTTTGACACTTCCCGACACTTGCGCACCCCCCCACTTTCAACACTTGGATCTTTATGCCACATTTTTGGACGTTGAAGCATCTGGGACAGTCTTGTTGTTCCCGATTCTTCTATTTACTCAGCACGCGCGCACGGTATGACTCCACCTCTACGTTTTGGCGCGCTCTCTAACTCAAACTGTATTGAAAATATTGAAACCTACCTTCATCTCGCACCTTGCCTTACCCGAATACCTTTCTAACTTAGCCCATGTTTCGAAGTATTGACGTTGTTCGTTTGTTGCTTTCGAAAAGCATGTCCACGTGTATGCCAAGCATCTGTGCTCACATGTAGTTCAATCCACGACTGCCTCTGCTCAAGTCCAACCCAGGAATCGGACTTCCCGACATTCATCGGTTCAGCTACATGGCTCATAGTTTCCGCTGGTTCCTCTCCAGCTGTGTAGAATTCCTCGCGTGTGTGCCCCCAGCCCGCTTGCATGGCACACCGCCTCATGATGTTTTCCTGTTGCATCTTCAGCATACCTGCGCACAAGCAGTTGGTCCTCTTGGGCAGTCTTGCACAGGCAGTTACAGGGACACATCTATTCAACACAGTATAGTATTTCCTTTTAGGCTGCCCCACGGGGCTTCGCAACTAGAGACTATTCGCAGAATTCGCCTAAAGTCCGTAGTCTCACCGGCTCAAGTTGCAGGCTTCCGCCCCTGGACCTCTTCAAGCCCCGCTTTAAGCTCAATCATGCGAAGCTCCTGCCTAGTGGCAGCGGGAAGAAGACATCCGGAAGCCTCTCAACATTTTCCAGGTCTGATGTGTGAAGTCTTCCAGCTCTACCTATCTTCGTCCTCTCAGTCTTCTATCTTTCTACATCCCCTGTCTCTACCGATCTATCCATCTATCTATTGACCTGTCCATCTGACACCATCTATGCTAGCTATCCAGTAATCTATCTAGCAACATGCACGCTTTGATGGCACTCGGCAGTATCTGGCACTCGCGAGACGTCTGTTCGAATTCGCTCTGGAATCTAGCTTCGAGAGGCCCTCAGCGCATACACCCGATAGCTGCGATCTTGTTGAGACCTTGCTGAATCTTAAACTTGCAGGGAACCGCGGGTTCTGAAGGTTGTTGGCGAAGCAGGCACGCAGGAGGTCCAGGGATTCTATCCTCGGTGCCACACTCTTCTCGGGACCCCAAAAAACACCTAAACACGAGCTAGACGGTGTGGATATTCCACAATCCCCTTAACCAAAGCAAGAAGGTAGGAATGCCCCACCCGAAAGCTTATGTTTGGCTGCTGTTTTGGTTCCTGAAGATATTCCATTAAGCGGGAAGTGTGAGCCGTTCTGATCTGCACCTTGCAATAAAACCAGCAGTAGGACAAGTCCCACTGTCGAGAGTGCCGGCGAGTGTGGCAGAGCTACGTCGCAACATCGAACCTACCAACTCTTCAAACCTTTTTCTCAGAGAGCCAGGAAGTCATAAGTGACCAGCATCCCACTCAGCAGTGCGAAATCCCACCCCCTAGAATTGGAAAATAGCAGAAACCCGAGTATGTTCTAGATCTTCAATGGCACAAGACATGCCGCTTGACAGCTTCCGAGCCCCTCAACCCCATCAGAGACTTCGCGAAGTCCTAGAAGCAACTGTACACTGAAGTTGGGCCAGGATAAATGAGAACCCGGGCGACCATCACAATGAATTGCAATTAACATAGTTCTTTGGTGTAGTGTAGGCCTCTATATCTATATGTATAAGCACCAGATACACCAACGGAACGGAACAAACCAAAAGCGTGCATGTGTGCATGCAGAACACTGCTGCGCTGCCGCAAGTAAATTTTGTTTCTCCTCGGCGGAGCACCTGGACATACACACAGTCTAAAGTGCTTGCAGGCACTCACTAGCAGTCGAGCAACTGTTCTTGCAGCTCCGGCGTGAGTGGAGCGTCACCGCCGTTCACCACCAGGAGGACGAACCTGATGGAGGATCGGCGATGTGATGAGGAATAGAAGGAAAGGTAAACCTGTCACCCAGACTGGCCAAGGCCAGGGCTATCTACACGACACACTTCAGCAAAGCTCACTCATGGAAGCGTGCGGACATTAACGGTGCCGGATTGAGGGGCTGACTCAGTCGAACGGTCAGCGGAGGATGCACAAGAAATTGAAACTGGCAGTGTCAACCAGACTCACTGCCAAACACGAGGTGAATTTCCAAGGCTTGAATTTCTGCCCTCGCCGATTCAACTCTGGGAGTCTTGAGCAATGCAGTGAGCAAGCATATAAACGGAAAGATGCACAATACGCCGATACGCCTCTCTACGACAAAAAGCAGCTTTCCGTAGGCCCTCAAATCAATGCAAGCAACCGGGGCCTGTAGCCATCTACGACAACGAGTTAGAACTCGCCTGGTTGTCATGCCAGCAACAATTAAAGAGACGGCATGCTGTGCAGCCAAAGTTGCGGCACGGAGATTGTGGCTTGAAGTCCGTCGACGAAGCCGTCAATGTAGGGTCTGCGGACATGTCCAGGTTGCAATTGATTGCACGCGTGCAGGGCGAAGCCTAAATCTTGAAGTGTAGGTGTCGTCGTAGCGGACAAACGAGGGGTGGAGAATGAGCGTCCTTGTTGACTCACGCATGAAACCTCCATGCTGTGCTAACTAAGTACGTGGTGCCAGCAGTTAGGACTCTGTTCATCCGGCATTTGAAGAACGCTCGAAACCACAAACTCCTGCAATCGCGAGGAGCAACCAGATCATCAGTTCAGGTTTCATGGGACCAATGCGAACTGTGACCTTGCGGCATCAGATCCCTGTTCACCTGAAGCTGGGACAGTCCCCGACTTCCTCCCGGCAAAGAGCCTCTCAATGCAGAGGATGGGCTCTTTGACCTGGTTCGGTCAACTTACAAAGGGCTCCTTGCAAGCCCAGCTTCTGGATTTCGGTTCGAAGATCTAAATCCACACACCAAATCTGCCCGGCAACTTCGTTCATGGCCAGGCCGAGCTGTGTACCGAAAGCCTCACCAGCTGCAACTGCGTCATCCAGAACCTACTATCTACGTACCTATCTATCCTATCGATCCAACGATCCATCTATCTACCTGTGTGTTTGGGAGTAAGTCATGCCCTGCAGCAGAAGCAGACGAACTAGCAGAAGTAGCGGTAATCGAAGTAGAAATGGACGTAGAAGTAATAGCAGTATTGGTAGTAGTAGGAGCAGCAGTAGTAGTAGTAGTAGCAGTAGTAGTAGCAGCAGTAGTGGTGGTAGTAGTAGTAGTAGTAGTTGCAGTTGTAGTTGTAGTAGCAGTAGTAGTAGTAGTCGTCGTCGTCGTGGTGGTCGTAGTAGTCGTAGTAGTACTAGTAGTAGTAGTAGTAGTAGCAGCAGGAGTAGTAGTAGTAGTAGTCGCAGTAGTAGGCGTAGTAAGAGTAGTAGGGGTGGTAGTAGTAGTAGTAGTAGGAGTAGCAGTAGCAGTAGCAGTGGCTAGGAGGAGTAGTAGTAGCAGTAGTAGTAGTAGTAGTAGTGGGAGAGGAGGAGGAGGGTAGGAGTAGGAGTAAGTGGTAGTCTGCGTGATACAAGTATTCCGGCCGGTCCGGTCTCATGCGTTTCCGCTCCACGCAGAGCCTTGGCAATCTCAGGTCTTCGAAGGTGTGGAATTTCACGATAGCGCTTCCTCGGACGCTTGCAGGTCGACAGTTTCGGCGAGGCTTATTTGGCAAATGTGTTTCTATCGAACTGATGTGAGGAACAGAATCCCGGCAGAACTTTTCTACCGTCCTAGTGATGCACCACTGTGATCTTTGCCCAAGGGGCATGCTGGGTGTAAAACTCCAGGAGTCGGAGTGCGCGAAGTAGGACTCCTGTCAAGGCACGGCTGCAGCATCATCTGTTCATTCATGCCTTCACTCACGAGCCGTGGCACGCATTGTGCATCCTGTATGCCTCCTACGCGAAGGCTCTCTGCGCAGATATTTTGAGAGCACGGCTACAGTATCACGACTGGACGGGGCTCATGTCAGAGCTGTTCAATCGCCCTGAGACCCAACATGTCTGCCACTCGTGCCATGCGGCAATGGCGGCCATCTGAAGTGCACTGAAGCGCCGATGCCAGGCTTCATCCTTGAGACTTGGGACTCAATGCATCAGGGAGCCGATGTAGGATGCAAGATCCTTGTACGTGATATCTGTTGCGCGGCCACAATGAAACAGCAGAAGAGTCTTAGAAGAGGCGAGAGAGAGAGAGAGACAGAGAGAGAGGAAGAGAGCGGTAATGGTGGCGGGCCTAAGCCGTTCAGTGGCTTCCGAGCCAACAACAACACCGACAACGGCGACACGTATCAGAACAGCCATCTGGATATTGTTGCAGCTTGCTGACTGCTGAGACTGCTGCCTGGTTACATGTCCCACCTCTGAACATGTGCGATGATTCGCTCCCAAATAAATGCCACCCCCCCCGAGCACTTGCGAAGATCCGTAGAATCCCCATAAACAAGGCAGGAGACAGAGTGTCGATAGTGCGCGGATCGATGGAAGGGATGCTCTGTATTTTGGTCGTGCTTCGCTGCAGTATCAGCGGCCCCCCTTTCCCTGAAAAACCAGGGCTTTGCGTTCCAGACGCTGGCTCCCTTGCTGCAAAGGGTCGTAGCCTGGATCCGGCTGACGTAGCACGCCAAGCAGCAAATCTCGGTGCGGTGCCCTGTCATGTGAACAGCATCTTTGCGGTCACTTGCCAGGCCGTCAGGCCGGGCACCCCCATGCACATTCTAAGCTGATGCCATGCAAAGGCTTTGAAAGGCTGTGGCTTCTCTGAAAGTTGCATGCTTGAAGTTCGAAGGAATCTTGGATGGCTGAAGCTAGGCTATTCATGCTGATGCGGTGACCGGTTCTTTGCGATTTGCTGCTCATGCCTCATGTGGGTCTCATCGATGCACACCATGCGAACACTTTCGCAACCTGTGTTTACTGGCTTCTCAGCGACTCGGCCTGCCACTGCCGTCGACAGAAAGTGTTGACAGCATGACGAAGCTTGCCGTCTCGCCACATGGCGAAGCTTGCAATTTGGCAAAGAGGTGGGGATCGGCCTATCTTGGCAACCGAACGGCTGATTGTCACAACCAGCAAGGCCAGTTCTACATATACATAGCTGTCTGACAAGCCCGCAACGAAAAGACAGGCTGAGAGCAAGAACGTGGCATCCGGTCGGGCGGTGGCTTCCAACTGTGACAACCCTCCGACCCTGCTCAAGCCTGCGCGGCTGCTTCCAGATGTCAACGAAGGCCTTTGAACCCCCAAACAAAGGAACCCTGTCCCGAAGGCCTACCCCCTCCACAGTCCACGCGTCTCAAGGTCTGTACGGCCCTTGTCGGGGATGAGAGAAGCACTCGTTGCCCCGACTGAACTTGTGAACCCGTTCCCCAGCCTTCCCCCAAAACACCCCTCCTAAACCGTGACCGTGAAAAACCTTGCAAGCTCAAGTCGGGTCTGTCTCTCTCTCTCTCTCTCTCTCTTTCTGCCCTTGCATCCAGAGGGTCTAGCAGCGCCGGGCAACGCAATGGTTTGTTTTTTGTGTTTATTAAGTGGCCACTAGCGACTTGCAAGGAAGGAAGTCGCGGAACAGTATCTCCAAACTGCCAGCATCCGTGCGCACATGCTGCATTTTTGGGCTGCTGAAGCTATCTTGACACAGCGAGTGGGGAAGTAAGCTCGCGGCGAACGCGTGGATGTTGCAGCCCTCAGTGAGACCATCGTAAATCGGGACGGTCGGGGTCTTCATGGCTGTTGCTACTGCTGTTGCTGCTACAACCTGTCGTTCCCGCTCGTGTGGAAACGGGGGTACCAGTACTTTGTGTTGCTGTAGAACCTACGCTGATAGCAAGACGAAATCTGATCAGCATGCGATGAGAATCCGAAGGTTAGTTCATGCCGGCGATAGCGTTCGGTAAAGTAGTTCAATCATTGAGAATCGGATAACTATATACATTGCTCGTGCCCAGTTCTCCCTCCCTCTACGTATGGACGCATTTTGTGGTTTGCATGGTCTGCAAACATGCCTCGCTTCGTCAACGAAGGTGTCAGCTACTGCCAGTCTTGCTCCAAGGTGCATTCTTCTTTTCGATTCCTCTAGATTCTCGACACTTAACGGTTTACGTTATAAAGCTCCCATTACAGTCAACATCTCATTAAGCTAGTTGTTCGTGTTCGTGCTACTGTGGCGTCGAGGTTGAATACATTTCGAGCAAACTCAGCAATTCACGGTCCACAATGTTCGGTCTTGTGCTTTCATTGTACGATTTGATTTCCTGTTGCTTGGCTGCCGCATGGCATGTCCGAAGACTGACTTGGCAAGTCCCATGACACTCCGTGGTTACTTTCAGGGTGTGTAATAGGATTTAACATGATGGCGTCGACGATGGCGACCCCGACACAAGCCCAAGACGAAAGGCCCAGGCTGGCCAACAGGATCTCGAACTCCTTGCGCTTCGAGGTCCATGCCCGCAAATGTTTGGCGTGAAACTCCTCTCTGGAGATCCTTACTGCAGGGCTTCGGGTTTGCAGGGTTGGCTTCCCTATTTTGGAAGCACGAAGCTCTCATCGTCAGGAGGTACGACCTCCCTTGAGGTAATCCAGGTCATCCATGAGGCTGAGGCTCTACAGTCTTACAGAAGACTACGGAAGGCCGACCTCATGACCCCGAGGTCTGCGACATGCGTTGAACTAAAGGTCATAGAAGGTGAACCACGAACCACGCGCATCCTAGGTGTTCGCCACCAGCAAGACTTCGGTCAAAGATAGCAAGAACCCGGCCAAGCATCACAATTGTCATAGCAGTAGCATTTTACTGAACTATCGAAGCGATGTTTATTGGAACTCCTGCGCAAAGCACACTCCCCGCTCCATGTTGAACTCTGGCTCGCCGGAGCTGCGGACGTCGCAAAGGATCGAGGTGACCAAAGCTCCCAGCATCGCCCGAGGCAGCTTACAACCTTCGGACTCTTCACTTGTACGAACCACGAACATAAATATACAGATGTGTGTGCTTTGTGTGTGTATGTATGTATGTACGTAGGGATGTATGTATGTATGCATGTATGCATGCATGTGCGTATGTCGTATGTGTGCGGCCCTGCCATCCATCGTAAATTACAGTACATGGCCCATTTCTTTGCCTCGAACACCTTCAATCGCAGCGGTGTTTGGGGAAACGATTTCGGGTATTCCTCCGGATCTCGCAAGCTGAGGGGGCGGAAGCATGAGTCTCGTGCTTCCGAAACGCGCCAGTATTTGGGCGAAAGCACTTTCGCCGTGGTCCTCGAGTTGCCAGTATAGCCGGGGGAAAGCATTCCTGCTGTGTGCCCTCGAATCCTCCTGAGTCCTGCCAGCACTTGGGGGCTCTAGTGGTGTCGTTTTGGTCCTGCTGGTCGCCTGGTGGTCTCCTGGTCGTTGTCGTCCTGGTCGCAATGCTCGCGGGGGGTGGTCTTCTGATAATCTTCCGCTGTTCTCTGGGTGGTGTTCTGGTTGGTCTCTTCGCGGTCGCTTGTTGGTCTCCTGGCGTCGTGGTAGCCTCTTCGTGGTCTCCTGTTCGTTGTGGTCATGGTCGTCGTGGTGTCTGTTTGCATGTGTTCGTGCGTGCATTTGTTCTGCACGTACATCATACACTATATTCACTATATCTTGGCAATCTGTCTCGTGGTTTGTGTGAATTACAGACAACGTTGGTATTTCTGCCCTCTTCTGTGAATCCAAATGCTAGGGATTCGGTCTCCGATTGGGGTAATGATGTTGAGACATGAGAAATCTTGAGACAGAGGCGGCAACACTGTGATCTGGTCATGCTGCCTGGCTTTCCGTCTCCGCTATCATGCGTTGACCTTCAGAGCTTCTCAAGGTCCCATCGTGGAAACTGGCTCATTGAAGTGATGTAATTTCTCCAGTGGGAATTCTAAATGCGAAACCCCCAAAGCACATGTTCAACACTGCCGCATTCTTGCAAAACCCCGAACCCAGGGCAAGGGAACACTGCCTGCTGAGAGGTGCTGAGCCAAGGCCTCTGGTACCAGAGCTTCATTCCAAGCAAGGGGCGCCCAAGGAGCATGCTTTCAGCGCCGTAGAAAGATCATTTTGGCGCCGAAGGCCTAACACCGTCTGCAAGCTTTGTGCACTTCACGTGCGGCTTCAAACAACTTGGGTGACGAGCGGCCGCGGTCAAAGTTCACGCTTCTGCCGCGGCCGCGGGGCATCCATTCACAGTCGGCCGGAGGCAAACACGAAGATACCAGTCAGCCACCGCATATCATTGATGTAAGTCCATTCAATACAGCCGCCGAAAGTCGAAAGAACCAAATTAAATTATGAAACGTGATCAAACCACAACGGAATAACGATTTGATTGCCGCTTGTGCCAGTCTTGGTATACAGCCGAGGTTGCTAGCTGAAGCACTTGGCTGCAGGATGCGATGTGGCAACGCTCTTTGTGCAGTCCTGCATCTTCGTCCTACTGCCTGGAGGTTGTAGGTACCTAGCCTATATTACTCACTCGTTGTAACCAGGCATGGGCACCTGACTCTCAACTGTCTCTGAAAGCCTGCCTGGGCGAACACAGTGGCGAAGCAACAGGCTCTTGCGATCGCATTTCCCTGCATCCGACGATGCCTGCTGGAGGTCTGTAAGAGAGGATGCTACTGATTGGGAAGAGGATGTATATAAGCAGGTGTACAGTGTTGCATCCAGGCTTCCGAAACATCATCGTGCTCCCCTGGCGCTCCCCATGATCAATCATCAGTCGTTGCCAACCTGTGTCTAGGCTCATTGACTCATCGCCTGCCGGTCATCATAAGAAGCCTCTTCGTCGCACTATGACAGTACAAGCCCGCATTGGTCGTAGGGTTGGGGCATCTGGCTTCTGAGTGATGCCTGTGTGCAAATTTGCTAGTGTTTTAAGAGGCACGAGTGTAAATAATTAAACTTGCTCGGGAGGACGGGGCAACCGGCATGGTTATCGTGGTTTCTGCATGAAAATCCGCGGAACCAACCCTTCATGCGCCCGCCCACAGGTTCACATACATAAACTGTTGAAATGTGTGCATGCCTCGGGAGCTGTATATAGGGAAGTGCAGAGACAATCGAAAAACAGAGCTAGCCGCTAGCCGCATCTCGCAATTCCGGTTGCAAGCTCCACTGTCTACCAGTATCTTGTTTGGCATCCTCACCCGCTGCATCGGACTCGTCGGGTCCCGGCGGTCTCCATCCGCGGCATCGGAAATCGCTGAACCTCCGGGATCCGCCAATCACAAAGGGAGGTCGTCAACACCATACAGAGAGAGAACTGAAATTCTGCACAGCGGCCGCAAGCGATCACAACTGTCCGGCCAAGACTTTTGAGTATGACGACAAGACATGTTACAGCTGCAACTCAACTTTTCGGCCAGCAAACGAAACCTGTGGCAAAAAAACACTCTTTAGGCAATAATGGAAAGACAGCTTCTTGACGAGAAGCATTCGTGGCTCGGGAATCTCCGCCTCCACTGCAATGGCAGAAGGCTCCTCTGCTCGATTGCAGCCGACATTATCACAAAAACTGACAGAGCCCATGAGCGCCTGAGGCACCAAGCACAAGGCTCTGTCCACTGGCTGCGGCAGGTGTTTGGGCTTGGAGTGCTCCCAGGACAACCGGGCGAAGCAATGAGTAGTTGGGGTCTGCGATACAGGAGAACTTCGGCTCAGTTCCAACACACAACCAAAATGCAAAGCCCACAAACCTGGCATTTGGAAGACCCCTGCTCGCAGGTTCCAATACGCAGACTTTCACGCGACGATGCTGTGCGGACACAACTGTACCTTTTGCCTCTGGCCCCCGTTACTGTCGGATCGGTATGGGTGTGGCCTAGGGGTGTTGGACGCTGAACGTACATACATTGAATGCGGACTTGTACACATGAGGCCTGTCAGTTTCCCAGTGGTCCAGCCTTTCCATTTTCTAGCTGGTTCGGATGCTGCCTGTCAAGTGGGACACTAAACACTGTGCACAAAAAATGAATGCTATGGAAAAATAAGGTGTGGCGTCGACAACACCGCCACCACTACTGCAACAGCAGCAACAACAACAACAAAACGGACATAATATCATGGGCGTCGCGGTAACCATTACCCCCCCTCATTGGGATCCTCAGAATGGTGCCTCTGGAAAGTGTGCGGAAATTCGATGACAGAACAAAGACGTATCATGCCATGGTGGCTTAAGCGCTTAAGAGAGCTTGCACACAGACAGACTCCGTTTACGTGATGAAGAAGCCCGCACCTCATACCTGTAAGCCACTGCTGTAGGCCACTGTATAGGCGTCGGATACGGGTCCTCCTGATCCCGACCGGTGCACTGCTCTGCCGATCTGTGGCGCGGATGTGGGAAGGAGAGCTGCAGTGCCCAGAGGAACAGCGGCATCACGTTGCAGTTGTCGGAGTCCTGAGCGACTGAGGGAGTTTAACTTGCGAGCATGTGCGAGCAGTACCAATTGCAGGAGCGACTTCACTGGCAAAGCTGGTATAAGTTTGCATGTGTCGCCTACTGTCCCAGCTGCTTTTAGGGGTCGGTCTTTTTTGGTGCTCCATTCCGTGACGCTGTGAGTTCATTTGGGTCACCACGGCTTCAGGAGGGCCACGTGCTTTGCACCTGGACTTGAGCCGTGAAGGCGTCTGCCCCAAGCCACGCAAGCCTACAACAGGGCTTAGAACATAATGCTCGCACGTTATGAAGGCTGAAGGCGATGGGCAGATTAAAACGCCAAAACGGTACTGGTCACAGTTCGAAGGCAGTTGCGAAGATGCCGGAACCTGTGAAGAAAAATAAGCTGCATCTTGTGATGCAAGACATGGGACAGAGATGCATAATTAGTCTCGGATGGCCGACATGCCCAACGCCAAACAACATGCGGGCAGCCATGCAAGATGTCCTTTACAGTTCCCTCCTCGTCAACTGGCCTGGCTCTGCCATGGCCGCAACCGAGGGACCAGCAAGCGTATGGCAGCCGCATAGAAAATCACAAGTGATAAGCCGGGTGAGCTTCAAATGTCAGCGTTAAGCTATAGAACCTTATCAGAGGCAGGTAATTAGTGGCATCCCGTGCGAAAAATGCTCAATCAAGCCTCGAAACACATCCAAGAGGATCGAAGCAGAAGGATTTCAAAGTACAGATGAGGAAGGAACAGGATTGGCATCTATGTGAAATGTGCAGGCCCCAAGCCTCCAAGCTAGGCCACTAGGCATATAAGGACGTCGTCAACGTGCTTCCTTCCTCGTGTGGGCCTCTACCTACCTGGTGTCTCTACAGTGGATTGAGCAGTCACAAATCGCCACATAAAATGGACTCGACTCTGACGTGCTCAGTCTTTTTCACGAGACGAATTGAAACAACAATTAACGTAACAAAAGCTGCTTCGTGACATTCTTCCAACAAGACAGACGTATTGGCACTTGCTCTGTCGTCTGAGCGCGGGCTTGCTGATGTCTTGGTACCTGGTGAATGGTCCGGATTATTGAAAAATATGGTCCAGTATACGTCTGATGGACCAGAAAAGGGTTCGTGAGAATATCCGACAGGAAGTCAGCGAGACAAACAGCATGATTACGTGCAAAGCGCCGAGGAAGCCAGCCCCGACAAGTACGTGAAAGGCTCGCGTGGCCGTCTGAGAGGGTGGACTGGTTAGGCATTCCTGCGACGAAACTCGGAGATGTCAACCAGCTTCTGCAAAAACTCTTCTCTTGAGAAGCTATCTGCTGCTTGACTGAAGTTGCTGGCCATCATAGAGCACAAGAAGCGGCAAACCTCCGGAGGGAGCAGCCTGGAGTCAGCCAGCACCTTGAACGTAACGTGGTCCTCACCACCACTGAGCATATCGAAAACTTGGTTCCACTGAGTCCAAGAGGACTCTGGAACCTCCTGTTTGAGGAAGGACCTCAGTGGCACTTGGCAACCTTGGGGAGCAAATAAAAGCTTCTTTTGCGCGAGAAGCTCCTCCGTTTTAGCCTGCTGCATCGTCAAGAAGTGGCACACCACACTTTCTACAAGGGGATTTCCATCCTTTGGCCGGTAGTCCTTGGGGCAAATGCCAAAAATGAAATCATCCTTGCTCATCTTGGCGACCTCGCCCTCGGTCTCTGACTTCAGAGACGCCGACATGTTCCTCGCGGCCATCTCCCTCATCTCTGGCCTGTTGAAGTCCTTCATGAGCTCTTGGCGAATGGCTGCAGGCAAGACGGGTCGTGTGATCGAGTACTGAAAGGATTCTAGCAGCCGGCGACTCTCCTCAACCAAAACTTCTAGCTCTTCAAGCTGGCTCAGCTCCTTAAGCCAGGTCTGAAACATGCGAAGATGTCGTGCGGTCGCTCGAGGGCACAACTTCTTAAAGAAGAGGCCAATGTTGAACTTCACGCCATCCTGTCGCAGTTGCTCTAGGTCTTCCAGTGGCCGCGACAGCATCTTGATCCAAAACTCCGGCTCAATGGACGTGCCCGCTATAGTCTCCGCTTCAGCGTGGGTGATGGCGAAGTGCTTCGAGGATTCACAATGGCTGAAAAGAGCCCGGACCACCTGAGCTACTACACCGCATCCCTGACATGCAACTCAAAGAAGGCTACAAGACTCAGCAAAGCCCTGCCTTCATCTGAGATCGCCGGAGGAAGCTCGAGTCAAGGGAAGCAGCAGTCTCCATTGGTGGATTCACAGGGGCAGAGTGAGAGAGGCGAAACTTCCTCTCATCTTCTTCAAACACTTCTGGATCATCCTCCAGCCCGCGGACTGAAAAGCGCTCCAGAAACAAAGCGAAGGGGATGGAGAGGGGATCCCCAGTGAGTCCCAGAAACCAATCCTCAATAACCGGGAACAATATGGAGCCCTCTTCCAGCATGTACTTGACCTCATCTGTAGCTGGGCGGATCTTCGCTGATTCCAGGATTCTGAGAAAAAGCTGCCTGGCTAGAGGCTGTCTTCGCGCGTTAGTTGGCATGCTGCCTTGCAAGTTGAATGCACACGCTATGCCCTGGAAAAAGGAAGAGAGCATGTCCACAAACTCCGCCATCTCAAAGGTACGACTGTCATTTATGTCAAAGACGCCCAGCAAGAAGCGAACTTTCTGCCTTGGGCAGTTGGGGACAAGAGCAGCGAAGTAAAACACAGATTAGATGGAACGAAACACTTGCCCTTGATGCAGAAGAAAAGAGGCCTCTTGGAAATGGCGTTTGACAGAAAGACAGCCGCGGTAAAGAAGGAAGGCATGGAGACCTTGGTACAGAGATGGCTAGGAAGTCCCTCTGGCAGATGTGTGGGATATCTGAAACCGCAAAGGCCGAGCCAAGATGCCTTAACCTTCCGATAATCTGCGGCGGCGCGAGTTTGGTGAAGCTTAGCATGGGCCACGGGGTCGAAGAGCTTCACCCAGTCCAAGGCCTGGATTGCTTTCCAGACTTTGCCATCTCGACGTCTTACTAACCTTGTGCCACAGCTGTATTATCTATGTTGATGTAGAGCGTAGACTTGTATGGACTTCTGCCCAGGCCTTCAACATTGGCACAGCCACTGTCTCCTGGAACTGGTATGCGTCCAAAAAGATGGGCGCCTGGCCCGGGATCCAACCCCCTAAGGCCTGCCAGCGATTGTAGACTTCCAACCAGGTATGCAAAGATCTCAGCGTCAGCGCTTTGCATTCCGGGGCAGGAGAGCCGAACAAGACCTCAAGAATACAGGTTTGAATAGGTGCTGTAGGGGGAATACAGAGTTGAATAGGTTTTGGGTCGAATACCGCATTGAATAGGCTTTTTTAGGGGGCATACAGAATTGAACAGGTTTTTCCAAGTAGAATGCAGAGTTGAATAGGTTTTTTTAGTGAGAATACAGGATTGAATTGAATAGGTTTTTTGAATAGGTTTTTTAGGGGGAATACAGAGTTGAACAGATTCAAACGCATGCGCTCATGTCCTTTCTTGGGTGTTCCTGATCGCTGAGTACCGCTCAAAGAGATCGCCGATTGCCTGCTGAGGGCTGGACTTTTTTCCAGGTGTCCTGCAGACACGGCAACGGTCGTTTGGACAACTTTGACTAATGACTCGTGGTTGCAGTATGGAACTTGCATCCAAGCCGTCTGAAGAGCTTGGGTCCTGCAACCAGTCCAGATCCGCCACCTCATCACGGATGGCCACAGCTATATCGGGCAAGGACTCCTCTGCAAAGGAGAAGCGGCGTGACGATTTCTCCTCCGTGGCTGTGCTGGCAAGCAGGTCAGAGCTCGTCGTGTCCAGCAAGTCGACCGTCTGGGCCTTTTTCGAGCTCTTTCGCGACGGTGTGCGGGAGCTACCAGAAGTGGACGGGCGAGGCAACGCAGGCGACGTTTCTGGACCACTTAAGGTGTTGGCCTTCCTGGGCTTAGACCTGCGACTTGGAGACCCTACGTCATACCTTGGCCTGACACCTGCCATGCTGGCTGGGCGTGGCGTGCTCTTTGAGCTGGCTCGCTCTGCTCGCTCTGCCTCGGACTGGGGCACTCTTGAATGGCCCATGCTAGACGACGGCCGAACGTCACCTTCTGATTGGCCGTAGCTGAGGTCAGGCAAAGTTGCATCCGGTCCCGGCAGCGTTGTGGCTTTCAGTGCTGCTGTCCGTGATGGCGACGATGGTGCTGGCTTGCCCAGCCTCGGAAAGAGGTTCCGGAATGCACGAGAAGCCGTCGATCCTTGAGATCGGTTCTCCTCTCTCGGGGTCGCGGGAAGAATGCCTAGGTTGCTGAGTCCCAATCATAAGACGATCGCGCGAAACCCTCACTGATAGTATATGTTGTCTGTACAAATGTGGACAAAGGAGACACGGCACCGGAAGCAGCTGCACCTTCGGCATATGTCAGTGTTCTGCTTCTGGAAGTGGGGCGATCTTTCGATGCCATCTGCGCAGAAGTCGATCATGAAAAGGGTAGTGGCAACACCCTGGATCTGGCTTGTTTGGCTTCGCTAGTGATCGGTTTTTGTTCGCTGCATAGGTCCTGCAAATCTCCTAATTAGCACAAGCCTGACTCAAGTACTCTCCCCTCTCAACAGCCTATCGCTCGCTTTACGCCCCACTTTACCTGCCGTCGAGGCTACACTGACCACACCTCGGGCCAGAACAGCTGGACACAGAAGAAAGAGAAAGCAACACTGCAAAAGCTAGTGCAACCATCCAGGCCGTCGGGTGAGGCTCACTGCATAAACATGCGTATCTGCACGTGTACGAACCGCATATGCCTGTACAAGACTCGAACAGCTCAACTTATCGGCATGCGAGAGGCTTCGTCGGCATCGTCATCGTGATGCTCTTTGTTGTCAGACCGCTGATCCTCAAATGCAAGCGGCTGGTGCTACTTCGCTTGTTGGACTTGGGCAAGCTGGCGAGGCAGCAAGCACGCAAAGCGCTGTCACACGCGTCACGAAGCTATGATAGAGTCTGGTTCATAAGCCTATCAGCTCGCTATGATGATTACGGTCACAGCTCACCGTGCTTTGACTCATCATACAGTGATGTATGACTGAAATATTATATGTGACTACTGTCACATGCAAGACGCATTCGTGCTTGGGGCCAATTTTCACGCACCACAACAACCAAGAGCCTCGCAACAAGAAACTGGCCCAACCAAAACGACGCTTGGACCAGGGTTTGCATGTAAGCTGAACCCCAACCCAGCCTGGCCTAGCCCCCTCTTGGTTATCTACGCTAACATGACACCAACCAACCCCCAACCTATTCAAAACCTCAGCGGGCCTGACCCATCTTCCTAACCCTAACCCAAACTTATGATAATAACTAGTGACATTCGAACCACGTGAACCTGGCCGGGCCTGACCAAAACCTGAACCTAACTCATCTGCAAAAGTACCGGACAGAACGGAACTCATGCCAATGTCACCCTGCTAGAAGATGCCTCCTGACTTAACGACTTAAGTAATGCGACATCAGTTTACCTAACCGCCCTGCATCAAACTAAAGTAAAGATAACCTAACCTGTCCGATTCCAGCCAAACCTAACCCACCTGAACCAACCCAACCCGTTTTAACCTAGCATAACCCGAGCCTAACCACATCTATTGCATTGCATCCGAAGGCTAACCTAATCCAAGTCTGAAGAACGAATTCTCTGGAGATAGACCGGCTTTACTGAATAGAACCCGCCCTAACGTAGCTCAACTTTACCTACTGGACTGGGACTGAATCTAAACTCTATATGTTTACGTTCCTGAAGCCAACCCCAAGCTTACCGCTAAGCTGGTCTAAACCAATCGAACCGAGCCGGAACTAGCCTGTTTTGACTGAACCTAGCCTTGGCCTGGCCTGGCTGAGCCATCCTAACCTAACCCAAACCAATCGATTCGTTTAGCGAATTTCGCCAAATCTGGCGTGCTGTAAGCTGTACAAGTTTTGCTCAAACTTCTGCCAACCCATACAACCTAACAAATCGGACGGAGGTAGCAGAACGCAAACTAGGCTTGACAGCAGTTGATCTTGGCAAGGCCCGTGGCTCTCGGTATGGTCGTTGCTTTTATGGTGGCGTCCACGACCTTGCCTGGCGACTCCAATGGTCTTTTTTGTGAGTACCGATTTCTCCTTGGTGTGACCCAATGTCTTTGGGGAAAAGCTTGGTGCCAACAACGGTTGATTACAGTTTGCACGCGGGCGGCACGCATGTTTCTAGGCGCATGTTTCGCTTGTCTAGCAACACGACAACTTCTTACACGCACCGTGCCTTTCGCGAAGGTTTTGGTGCTGGCAGCTAGATCTATATACAAGTCTGCTGAGGTGTGATGTGGTGCACTAACCTCAAAATGCGTGGCTCCTACCCGGTCCTACTGCTAAGCCAATCGGGAAAACTGTGTTGTAAAGGTGGAGCAATGACATGGGAATGCATAAGGGCTCGTGTGATTTCACGCTGAAGCAAATCCCAAGCGAACCCGGCACAGCAGTCCTGTCTCATACCCCTGACCGCCCACAATTATCTGCCTTGTGTATTCCATGCATATGGAGTCTGGCAACATTGCCTCCGCTCGTGGTGGGAGCAGCCCCATTTTTCATGCCCTGTGTGGTCCTCTGCAGCCGCTTGTTTCTCCGTGTGTGTGTGTGTGTGGCGTGGTGAGTGGGGGTGGATGAGTGTGTCTCTTTGGGTGTCTCAGCACGACTGTACAGGGTGAAAACTATTTGATCCCCGCGCCTCCTCTTTGGAGGCTTGGTCCTCGCGCCCGCCATAGCGTCGGTCACCTACATATACAAACCACTCAAGATCTCAGCCTAGAATGGGTGGAGAATCTATGCAAACTTTCGCAAGTTGTGTGGCCTTGCCTTGTGGCATCTCTTCTTGAACATTTTCCCGCCAGCTACAGTATACTCGGGAATTCCAATTTGCAGGATCCGTCCATGTGCCAAGCTGTTGAAGAATTCGCATTTGTCGGTGCGGAGACACAAACCAGGCACCACGCCAAACATTCCAACGCCAGCTTGCCGGATAAAAGAACTTTCATTCCTTGCTTTCTCGCCGCTCAGCCTTCCTGTATTTTTCCTTTCTCCAGCCTCTGAGCCCCGTTTTGTAGTGTTTAGTCTTCTCCTTCCTTGCTCTGCGGTCCCCGAGAAAAAAGAAACCTACAGTATTTGCGAAAACATAGGCCCATGCTGCAAGCCGACAGCAGCAACTTGGTCTTGGAGCGGAAGCAGGCTAATTGAGTACGAGGTTAAAACTGTCAACACAAGCCTCGTTGTCAAACAGTCAAAGTCCTAACGCGGACTGGGATGATATGTACAGTAACCACAGCACACCACAGCGCTAGCAATATTCACACTTGACTTGTCCGCGATTTGGGATGTACTGTAGATGAATGTATGTGCCACTCAGAGAAGAGATGCCACTGACAACGGCTTGAATACCGAATACTACGGCATACTCCAAATAGCCACTCCGCAGGGAGGCCTAATATCGGAGAGCCAAGCATTGACAGATGTCGGCGCAGCTGATGTCGTCTTCCCGACTCCGGCCACAGATCCAAAGTGCTGACCTCGGTCGAGTCGGAAAGGGCAAAAACCAAAAGTTCCTTTCTTCTGAATATGTTGGCCCGCTCTCACGCGCAGCTTCTCGAAACCGCGAGAATGCATCCCTCATTGACCTTTGCTTGGTGCACGAATGTGCCGTTTTAGGCAAATGCACTGCGCACTTGCTTATGGTAAAGTGCTCCTCGGCCCATAAAGATGCAGCGCAAGGGCTGGCCCTTGAGGCGTGTCGACAGGGGCTGCCGCGCTGGTGAAGCGGGTGACGGACCTCTTTCCGTACCTGATCTTAGTCTTCATCTTCGGGATTGGACTATTCATCGCAGTGCTCTGCTGCCGAATAGTATTTCGTGAAGAAGATTGGAGAAGCATCTCCGCTCAATGCAGCAATGTTCCAGATGAAAGAACATGGCAGTGACAAGAAGTCCAATTGCATCCCTCACTGAACCTAAACCCGAAGTCTCCGGCTTAAGGCGGCTTAGGCTGCTCGCGTTGCAACCTTCCTTGTCGCGACCTTCAAACCTCACACCTACCCGACCTACCCGACACGAGGACCCGAACACAACGGACCCCATCATGTCAGGCTCTTCATTCTGTCAGCGTTCCTCTTCGCCTCTCCAAATTCAAACTAATCTAAATGCAGCCATAAAGTGGCCAAAAGGACCTAACAGACTTAGTCGAGGAGCAGTGGCTCCTCACTGCACCCCTTAAAGCCAAGTGGAAAGCTTCCCCGGACCAGCGCGCGGTACCGCTTCTTCACGAGTCCCTCGGGCTTTGCGCGAGGTGTACATTCGAAAGTGCTCGGGTTCTTTCTGGAGATTTCAGGGAAGAGAGAATGTTAATGTCCATTGACTGATGCTGTCTGCTCCTAGGAAAATTTGTGCCAGCCCCCGATGCAACGCTAGTAGACCATCTTCGTTCAAGCAGACGCGAGCCTAAACTCCTTCGGACTGCTACGCTCGTCACCTCCCAGCAGTTACACTACCCTAATGCCGCGTGCATCATCGCGAAACAGCCCCATCGACCATGAAAGGCTTGACTTCTGGACATCGCGCACGAGCTAACCAGAACTGCGACCCGCCACCCCAGACTTTCAACTCCAATTGCCCAGTTTTGTTTGCCGCTCCCGTCCTCCGCAAACGTCGCACTGAGGATCCGGAGAGCACTGCGGGTTTTCCTTGGGTATAACGAGGTATAATTATCGATTGCAGACAGCTCTGCACCCGAAATAAACTGTGCCAGTGCGACTGCTCCCGCCTGCGCACAATTCCCGTGTCGCTGCTTATTCCCGCACATGTTCTTACACACATACATACATCCATGCATGATGCATACATATGTACAGACACATACCCATCCATTCATCGATCCCTCCATCCATCCATGGATGCATGCATCCATCCACCCATCTATCCCCATCCATCCCCATCCATCCACATCCATCCACAAGCCAGCCAGCCAGCCAGCCAGCCGTCGATCCATCCATCCGTCCGTCCGCCCATCCATCCGCCCATCCATCCAGGTTTACATAAACATATATGCATACATGCATGTGCATATATGCATATATGTGGCTCGCTGCAGAGAAGTGACGCCAGGACCAGCAACCCCCCGGTAGCTGCATCCAGGCGGTGGACTGGCGTTGCCTGTCACGCGCGCATTTGTCTCGTTGGATCCCCGATTAACTTACGAAGCTGTCGAGTTGCGTTGTTGCAACTGTTATGCCAAGCCCCGCAGCCGAAGCGGGGCAAAGCTCCAACTGCTACTGACCAAAAGATTACAAGAATTCGTCTTCGGTATTCGGAATTTTTGACGCTCACTCTCGGTATTTACAGAATTTAACTTTTGGTTTGGACTCATGGACCATGGAGCTGAAGTTAATGTTGCTTGCCTGGCCCAGCGAGTCAGATGCTGGGCTTCGCGAAAGCTGTCCCAGTAACCAGGAAGCTTTGTCAAAGCTGCCTGCTGCAGGAAGCAAAATTCCTCGCAGCATCTCTCTCACATGAGCACTGTTTTCAGAGTCTCCCGGTGTGGAAGATCTGAGCGTGAAGGTATTCACATGTAACGATCCACTCAATACTGATGCTGTGTCTGTGCATATTTGTGACGTGTGCCTTTGTGTCTGCCTGTGGCGTGCTTGCAACCTCGGTCATTCAAATTAGCTGGCCTGAGGCGTCAGATCGGTGCTGCGCAAGACACTCTGCAAGCGAGTAATCCGTGGCCCGCCCGACCCTTCACGTCGGCCTTTGCCAAACGTAGGCACCCGTTGAGGCTTGACCACCTGCAGCAAGGTTTCTTTCAAACACCTGGAACACGGGTTTGCCAGCTGCGATGAGGCTTATATTTTACACTCTAGTGTATGTCACGTTACAGTGCTTTGACTTGTTTCACTTCGTCCTCTTGGACATGCAGTAGGCCGCTTGATTTGCAGAGCATATATTCACACCCACACTGCGTGGCCACATATTTGAGACAGCTTTGGAAACTTCAAGCGCTCAAGGAAGTCTTATGGCTAGAGTCTGAATCAGACACTTTTCAAGCAACTGGGAAATTGGTATATATCTGGATGTTAGCAACCTCGGATCTAAGTTTCGGGCTACGGCGAGCCAGTCGTCTTCAAAGGCCACCTGAAGCCTCAGGGTGCCACGGACATTCCTGGGCCTGTTTACCAGCCAAGCTTACACCAATCTAGCACCTCGCCCAGCTAGCCCCCGCACTGCAAGTTATTCCCTTGCTAGCTTCTATACCGTCTACGACTGCGACACGACTTGGTGATATCTTGAGTGTCGCAGTGGAGGACAGCGATGTGGGAGCCAACTCCTGGCCCTATGACCCGGGCTGGTTCGTAAGTTTATGGCATCCGTCTCGGCGAGACGTGTTTTGAAAGGACCGAGCTCAATTTAAGCAACGGTTGGTCCTGCTCTTTGAGTATGTTCAAATCACAGTTCAAACTCGAACACAGGCTGGAACAGAGCATCTCTGGCAACCCTCCCACCTCCAGCCCAGGAATGGTTGACTCAGGCTTTGTAGAGCATGCGGGTCCTCATGGCCAAAACTCAAGCGAAAGAAATGCATCCCCCAACTCTTTGCCTCACAAGCTCGCCGAGCAGAAAGCAAGTCAAGCAGTCAATGGATCAAAGTTCCTTCTCATGTAGGTCCAAGTTTGTCATGGAGGAAGGGCTCAGTCTGCATGTGCACTGCATTCAAAACAACTCCTCTGCGTGCTTCGTAGTGATGTGGGACTGCAAGTCTTGGTAGATCTTGAATTTGCGCTTGCAGAAGCTGCAAACCACCTGCTGCTGCTGAGGGCAACTCCACTTGAAGAATCTTGAAGGAAGCCCTTCAAAATTGATATTGAGCTGCCGGACAGTCGAAAGATATCTAGCTAGCAGAATTTCGAAGGCAGTTTCTTCCCTCGGCAGTGCCGCTCAGGTCCTCTCCACGAAGTTCACGGCCGATCGTTTTTCTGAACAAGGTTCGTCCCTCTAAGCTTGGCCGCCATTGCCTAAAACTAGAAATTGAAACGAATGTCATCTTCGAATTTGCACGAGACCAGACAAGCTAGGCAAGCTTCTGCTTTGGATGTCAGCTTCAGATTGCTTCGGAACCATGTCCACCCTCGCAGAGCGCCTTGGGCGCGTGAGCCTTGACTCGCCGCTGCAGCAGTCGAAAGGCCGACGCAAGCTCGTCACAACTGTGCATGGACCTTGTGGGGTTCAGTTTGCAACCGACAGTAACAGTAGTCACAGTCTCTGTGGTCTTCGAGGCCCTGTGGTGTGGGCTGCGTGCCACTTATTTCCATGCAAGGGGCTCTGCGCAGCCCAGGGAGCAGAGGTGCCTCCAACAAAGCCAACCACTCCAGGATTGAGGCAGCAAGAGGCCTCTGGATTCTATCCAGGCCCCAGGTTAGGGTTACAGGTCAGAGGCATGTGGGCAGATAGGTAATTCTCTTGCAATGATTGCATGATGTTGTTTCCATTCCTTTCCAACAGACACGGAGATGCTTGATGTGGACTGATTTGAGTTGGTTGAGGCATGAAGTCGTCAGTCCTGGAGCCCGGAAGCGTGCAAACCACCCTAGGGCTGATTTGCAGAAATTTTGGTCCGCTGAAGAAGCAGCCCGAGCTACAAGTACTCGTTTTGTCGCGCGCCATCGGCTTCTTCAAGTCGATTCATGTTATGTGTTAGGATGGCATGCAGTGTGACTTTCATTGGGGCTTCTAGAGAACATTGGTAGTAGTGAGTTGCGAATCTCAGCTCCAGAAGCCCACTCCCATGATCGCCGCCGCCTGAAGCATCGAATAGTCTGCAGGTTTTTCCAATTCTACATCTTGCTCGAAGGGCTGCTGCCGAGATGCATTTAGCTACCAGCGGCGCTCTCTGCTGCAACCATTGCGCCGAGTCGGAAGGTACCCTCGGGAATGGGACATGATATCCTGGGCGAGGCCAATAACCCTGCAGTACCATTGAAGTGCATACAAGATCTTACAGGTGATCTGGATGTAGCCATGCCGAGGGCACCCATGAACAACTCTACTTTGTAACGTCTACAGGTTTGTGTCTGACACTGCGGGGCCCTAAGCAACTATCGGCTGGATGAAACATCGTCCTGCTTCTGGCGCTGCATTCATGCCACAGCCGGCGTGGTGTGCTTGTTCCAGATGTGAGAAGGTGCAACCACTTAGGCTCCGAATGTTTTTGAAAAGGTCGGGCTGTACAAAAGGCTTATCTTCGAATCTACTGCAGAGCATGCTTGATCTCCTCAAGTGAAGCCGGCGTGCTTGCGCACACACACACACACGCGCGCGTGCGCATATGCATAACCGCAACAACAACACCAAACACCCCACACTCAGGAAACTTGCAGGTGAGCATGCCGAAGCAAAGCATGACAACTTACAGTGGGAAGTGGGTGGTCATGAGGAGGGACGAGGAATTGCCGCAACTAACTTCTTACCGGCTTTGGGCTCAATTTGGACTACGCACATGGACGGGTTACGGTAGAAACTGGAATCGAACAGTTTGGTCAAACTAGAACCCAGAACAAATGAGCAGCCTCAGGCCAGAGTAGCATCGATCAGATTGGGTTCAGTTCACTTTCATGTAGGGATCAATGCATGGCCCGTTGAATCTAAACTTCTCTGCACCATTAAAAAGCAAGCCGGTGCCTGGAAGGGGGCTGCCACGGACCTTGCATGTCGTGGCTCGAAGCTTTCGCGATCTTCCCAAAATACAAACATGCGTAGAATATGTCGTGAGGCTCTCAGCACATACAAGTTCTGGAGCCTGAGGCCCCAGGCCGACACGAAGTACACGGGCTCCGGAACACAGCCCCTCTGCGATTCGTTTGACGCACTCGGAAGATCGATGCAAAGCCCTCAGAAGCTCTGGAGGTGTGAGAACTTGCGTTCAACGCAGAATGAACTCGGACCCCAGTTGCTGCATTGGTTCTTGCTTCGTTTTCGCAGCTATGCCATGATACATCTGGCACGATCCGGAAAAGTATTCAGACTTCCCACCCTACACTGCTACGCGAAAACGCATGACATCGTAGAATGTAGCTGTGTCTGGTAGGTACACCTGCCAGGATGCATGCTGAAGTTTATGCTGATCAGGGAAACAGGAAGCTGTATCCCGTCCATAGTCGTGAGGTGCACAAACAGGTGAAGAAAGCACCTGGAATCTAGAAGAGAATAGTTTAGGATTTCGGTTTCGGGTCTACATGTGATCGCATCCAATAATTAACGGCTGAATTTACATCAAGACTCTCATCATTGGTCAAGGTTGCACCGCTTGGGCATGCTTCCCTCAATATGGGTACATACAACGAACCTTCCACGTCACAAGTGGCACTCTGCTTGATAGCTCAGCACGACGCAGTGCGCCCGCCCGCCCCCAAGCTTCGTTGTGGACCCAAGCTCCGAGCCCAAAATGGCTCAGATATGGAGACAGCATACATCTGCACTTTTCTGTAAATGCGTAATCAATATGAAATCAATGTGAAGAACTCGTGATGGATATCGAAACATCTTCAGTCAGGTTGGCCCTCATCAGACAGGAAACAGCTGGTCCTTTTTGTCGATGCTCGCAGAACTCTGGTTGGAAGCCTTCCGGAGGCTCCACGCAGCTCTCGTTGATACAACAAGTGCAGGCTGCTGAGTCGTTTGAGGCAGGTTTTACCCACATGCACAATGTGCAAGCTCCCGTTATAGCGTAGGAGATGGCTCCACCACGGCCCGTCTCTCTTGGAGAAGGACGGAACCTGGTATAGTACCTGATTGTGTGAAAAACTTTCTGTTTAACGCGCGAATTCACCGCTTCGGCTCACAAGACCTTTCCGGTAGGCATGAGAGCTGCGCGGATGTCTTGGCACATTCTCAACATTTTCGCGTTCTCCCTGGTGAGCATGACAATGTCCAAAGCGCGTGCCTGGCCTTTCAGCTGCATAAGTCCCTTGCAGAACTCTGCTATTGTGATTTGCCCGTCTCCATCATCGAGAATGTCGAAGAGTGGTCGGCAATCTTGGACTCGCACATCTAACATCGTCAAGTAGCCTTAGATGTCTAGTCGGGCCGCAGCCTTTTCCCTCGAACGGCTCATGGACCCGTGTACCTGTTGAGACCATACAGGCCTGACAAAGCGAATGGAAGATGTGCTGCAGTGTCGGTCAGTCTGTCATGCATGCTCCTCACTAGGGAGTTATGCAAACGATGCCTTTCTATAACAGACATACTGTGCTGTCAACATTAAGACCAGTCTGTACCATGCCAATCCGAGATATTCCAAACAATGGTACTGAAAACAGAGCCTTCAGCAACGTTGGACGCCAGGGATGCTAAGCGCATCTACAAACTCGTCCGGCGTCAAGCTCCCATCCCCATCGTTGTCTGCCGCTCGGAACAGCTCCTCAAGCTTGTCCTGGTAGTCTTTTGCCAGCCGCCGGCTGTTTTCCAGCAGCATGTCGGCATCATTGGCCGCATTTGACAACGTCTCTTGCAAAAAAAGCGCAGTTACTATGCGTATAACTGCAAAAACTACCAAGGCTATGTAGCTACAGAACAGTACAGCATACCAAGGGTTGACTTTTTCGATGACAGGTCGGACTTTCGAGGGCCAGGAGCCACTGTGTGTTATTTCGAACAAAGTGTAAAAGGCTTTGAGGAAGTTGCCGTAAAGATTGTTCATCTCCAAGCGTGTAGCCATGTCATGGCTGTCGTCCATGATGAAACCTGCCGCCGCAATGCAAGGTCTCTTCGGCCATTCGGGTTGAGCTAGGGCAAGGCACCAAATGACTGTTATGCCTGTGAAATATGACAAGCCGAAGCCAAATTCTTCCGGTGGGTTTACGTCAGATGTAAAAATGACACCAGAAACGCACAGAGACAATGCCACCAGCAATTCTGACCAAACCGAACCTCGCCCAGTTTGTTGCAACCGCATCCTTACGGTCACTCACCAGTGTACGGCCAGCCCCTTCCGAGAAGCACAGTACGTGATGACTGAGAATGCAATACGGTACAGAAGCAAAGCCGCAAATGAGGACAGCGGAATTCACCAACGCAAAGATCATCAACCCCAACAACAACAACAACCAACAACCTCAACCACCTCACCACAACAAGACCAAGACCAAGATCAACAACCATAACTGCAACCGCGCAACAGTCACAAAATAAGCAGCGGCAGCGGCAGCAGCAGCAGCAACCCCAACACCGACACAGACACCACCACCACCACGACAACCACCACCAACACCACCGCCACCACCACCAGCAGCCGCAGCAGCAGCACCAGCACCAGCCCCAACACCAACACCAACACCACCAACAGCAACAAAAACAACGGCAACGACCACAACCACAACGACAACCACCAGTCAGCACCGTCAGCACCCTCAGCACCAACACCACAACAACAGCAACAATGCAGCAACAACAGTAGCAGCAGCAGCAGCGGCCGAAGCCCCCAGCACCACAGCCACGACGACGAGAGCAAGAACGATGCTGATGGTAGCCGCAAGGCCAGGAAGCCCAAAACAAAACACACGAGCTTGATGCTGCAATAGTTAATCGCGGCAATGCAGGAACAGCGACGACAATGTCACCTGTAAGCAGGGTGCAGGTCAGTGCAGGTAATAACAACTGCGAATGGGCAAAAGTGTGGAAGTGGGCGAGATAACAACCAGCACAGGCACAGATGTGTCGCATGTTAATTTTGAACAACAGCCGTGCACACGACTGTGACGAAGTCCAGATCGAAAGCACCATGACAACAGTTGCGATTGCCCGAATGTTATAAACAGGTCGGGATTTGCAGTTTGCACTGGCATCCATGGACATCCGTGAGGTTCTGCTCTCATTGAGGGCGAGGCGCCATGACCAGGAACAACATCAACATCACGATCATCCTATTCATCATCATCGCCACCACCAGCTTCAGCATCTAGAGTTCTGCTGTCGTTGTGTGGCATTGAAGAGAAGCGGACAATAGGGCAAATTTGCCATGATGGAGGTAGGCTATCATAACATGACGGAAGGCCCGCATCTACTTTCTTTACATGTCCGTGTCCAGCCTTGCAGGGCTTGGCAGATTACCAGGGCGAATCCCAGCTTGAGGAGGCACAGCAGCACCTCCGCATGAAAGCTCATGCACATAGTTTTCACTCCAGTGGATCATACCGAGGGCTCCTTTTTCAAGGGCCTGTTAGCCTCTATGACCTGCTAAACCAATCCTGGGCTCGGATCACGTGCTGCTGAAGCTTCAGGCCTGAGTTTTGAGCTGTGCTTAGAAGCTTAGCGTGCTTGTGTGCTGGGGCCCCGGAATCTGGTCCCCTGCCTGGTTGCAGTCAGATGCAGACTTCAGGCGGCCAGCTCAGGCTTATTTCCCACCCGCCCAGCTGACCAAGTCCGAATTCAACAAGTCTGGTGGTGTAGCCCTTTCGAAGGCACCCAAACCCAAACCTCGTCAATCTGCGTCGCCGCATGAATGAACTGTTTCCTTGTGGTTTATCGAAGAACCCATTCATACATGGCGCTGAACCTTGAAACTTTGAGAAGCCGTGCGAAAAATCCTTGTCTTGATAAAGGCACACTTCGCAACGACAGTTGCTGTCCGTCGGCTAAAGCAAATTACTGCAAATGCTGGCCAGGGGCCATGGACCAGAACAGTGCCCCCATGCTCGCCACACAAGTTCCAACCAGAAGCCGGAGTTGCCGGAACATGTTTACCTGAGCCGAGTTGGTGGATGGGCGTAGGCAGGAAGAAATACAGGTAATTACACATATACGTAATGCATGTGTGTATAAGTATGCATCGTGAATATATATATATATATAGACATATGTATATATATATATATATATGTGTGTGTGTGTGTAGATGTGTACGAAAACAGGCAGAAAGAAGACATGCGCATCCCACCAAAGCCCAGGCTATGTTACTGGAGCACCGTCTTGCGCAATTGTGGAGATATGAGCAACCTGTTTGCTTGTCTCAGCCTGGTTGGAGTGGCACGCAGGAAGTGCTTCAACTTTGAGGGGTGCAACATGTCGCATGCTCCGCCCAGCAGTCAGCAGCCTGCTTGACAATGATTGTGCTCTTACTTCGCCTCACTCCAAGAGTCGTCTCCCGGAACTCCGGCAAGCCAAGCAGGGATGTTGGCATTCTGGATTTGTTATCAGATTACTTCAAGAGTGTTGCATCCGAGTTCGGCCCTTGTGAGAAGTAGCAACAGCCCTGGCTGGCCTGCTTCCTCATGCCCGAGGAAGGCGCACAATTCAAACTCGAGTAAGTAATATACAGTACAAGTAGTAATGGTAAGTAGTGAGTAGTAACTAGTAAGTGGTGAGTACTAAGAAGTAGCTACTGAGTATTGAGTAGTGAGAACTACGTACTAAGTAGCAAGTAGCAAGTAGTGAGTACTAAGTAGTAGTAGTCGTCGTCGTAGTAGTAGTAACTAGTAACTAGTAACTAATACGTAAGTAATACGTAGTAAGTAGTAAGCAGTGAGTTGTGAAGAGTAAGGATTAAGGAGTAAGTAGTAAGTAGTGAGCAGTAAGTAGTAAGCAGTGAGTAGTAGTACTAGTAGTAGTAGTTTTTGCCTCCTGCTTGGCTGAGTTCGCGATGCAGGGCAGTAGGTACATCTTACAGTGAATTAAGAACCATCCTCACGACAGTCCAACGATTCAGAAGGATGATGTCACATTAGACACCGAGCAGTAACGCTTTGAACATCCCAGCGACAGAGCCCTGGAATCTGCAGCAAAATGCCGACTTCTCATTACAAATTCCAAATTGGCTGTATCTATGCATGGTCACATTCTGAATTCCAAATTCTACAGACCCAACTCAGTTTTAGGGCGTATGAGCCTGGATTGACTATGTGCAAGTATATGGAGAAACGAAGACAGCTTACTCACAAACAGTCAATCCAAGCTCACTCAGCAGTAGTGCAGGCACAGAAAAGGATGCAATCCAGAGCCATCGTCCCCATACGGATTCAGTAATGGCAACTGCCAGTCCGAGTCATCAAGAGCTGCCGGGCACAAAGTGTTTGCACATCGATTCATAAGGCCAGACGCAGGTTCTGTGTTGCCAAAGCTGGGCCGATAGACCACCATCACGGAATTGGAGCTCGCCCTGGGTACTTATCAGCTGGGGCGCCAGCCCAAGGAAAACCAGGCGCAGAAAAGTTCCCATCTGGACTTCCAAGTGAAGCAGGGCAGCTCAACTCCCAGGATTGTCATACATCAGAAGCTGGGGCATCAGCCCATGGGTGTAAGGCTCAAAGGTTGTCACCTCCTAAATGGAGCAAACATCAGCTGGGGCGCCAGCCCAAAGATATAAGGCGCAGAGACCATATATTGGCAATAGGGGCAACAGCCCATCGGTGCAAGGCCAAAATGTTGTCAATGCTCAAGGCCCAAGTGCTTTCACCTCCCAAAAGGAGTAAACATCAGCTGGGGCGCCAGCCCAAAGATATGAGGCGCAGAGACCATATATTGGCAATAGGGGCACCAGTCCACATGTGCAAGGCCAAAATGTTGTCAATGCCCAAGGAAGGTTCACATCCACTGGGGTGCCAGCCCAGGATACCAGACGCCAAAAGAATAGCAAGGTATTTTGTGTGTCCAGGACTTCCAGATATCTGCCATGAAAGTTATCATAATGTCACCGCAGGAGTAGGGCAGTCACTGGATGCAGCTGGTCACGGCAGACAAAGGACATGGCAGAGGCACGTCAGACAGCTAAGAGTTTTCGGCTCAAGGCAAGTATTCAGTTAAGGATTAGAACATAGGGGGTTACATATCCAGTTGATTGTAAAGCAGCCAGTAGCCTAGATACTAGATAATAGGGTGCCTGGTCTGGTGATTGCGTAGGCTCGGTATTGCTCAGTATTGTCGCCTTCAGTGCATGCAGGATTCATCAGCAGTGCAATTCAGCACTCATACACCATCGTGAGCAGCGGGCAAGTTATGTTGTGGATTCACGGTGGACATTTCATCACAGAACATCCCCATCATGAATTATGAATTATGAATTAAAACCTACAACGCAACAAATTATTAATTACGGGCATGCATCTAATTTGTTTGTAAGCAGTGGCCTCTGCATAGGGAGTCCAAACCAAAATTCAGAAAATAACAAGAAGAAATAAACAAACACGAACTATGTGCATGGCCATTGCTTAGATCGATGGAGGTGGGACTTTAGCCCGACGCAGGATCCGAGGAATCAGCAGTGTGTCTACTACGAATAGGAAACAAAGACACATTAAACCACTACTAGACGAGAGCCTGCATAAACAGCCTAAGTACCCCAAACTCATAGAGTCAATCAAGGCGTTGTGTAACGGCACCATTTTCAAGTACCAACCCCGGATCCTGTGACTCCGGTCTCTTAAATACAAGCGGTGTTTGCTTAAGTCGCTTGGTCACCGGCGGGCTTGGGTCAGGCATCCAGTCTTGCGCTATTTCCACACTCAAATCAGCAGTGGAAGGCACTGGAAATCCCACTTCAGTCAATTGTTGTACTACTCCACAAGGAAGTGTTCGCACAGAAATCACTGTCCAGGCAATGAGCACGACCCTTCTGGCGTTATTGGGCCAGTTCTGNCACTGGAAATCCCACTTCAGTCAATTGTTGTACTACTCCACAAGGAAGTGTTCGCACAGAAATCACTGTCCAGGCAATGAGCACGACCCTTCTGGCGTTATTGGGCCAGTTCTGACTAGAAGGCACTGGAAATCCCACTTCAGTCAATTGTTGTACTACTCCACAAGGAAGTGTTCGCACAGAAATCACTGTCCAGGCAATGAGCACGACCCTTCTGGCGTTATTGGGCCAGTTCTGNCACAAGGAAGTGTTCGCACAGAAATCACTGTCCAGGCAATGAGCACGACCCTTCTGGCGTTATTGGGCCAGTTCTGACTAGCATGCAGCAAACGCCTGGCATCAAAGACAATCGGTTGAGCTTGTGCGGTCAGATTGAGGCCCTGTACTAGCGTGCCATTATGTTCACGAGTGTCTGGACCACCCTTGCACGAAATCCACAATCCTCCCCCTGGACCCTTACTCAAGACCTGGAAAAAGGTTCCGCAGGGTCCGTTGCGCACATCTCTGTGAGGAGGCCTGCTTAGGTCTTCGCGCAGCGCAAAGGTTGTGTATCTAAAGTGGGGTCTTTGCTGTTTAATGAAGATATTGACTAGGCGGGTCAGATGGGGATGTGTTAGGGTGCCATGAAGTAGGCTGGTGGATGATCTGGGGTTAGCTCCAGAGAGGATGACTTTGGGTTCAGAATCATCATGTGCCATATCTGGGTTTCTGGGGCATGATTTGAACGACTTGGGAATTGCACACCAGGCCTCAAGTATGACATCCTTATCAACAGGTGAGTTGATTTGGGACTGAAATTTCTTATAAGAAGCATAGCAGAGCAGTTCCGAGTCAACAAGTCTGTAGTCAACCCCAAGGGCCATACTAAAGCTGCGGATTTGTTCATGGGTAAAGTTGTCCAATCCGTCGGCATCCGGGTCCTCGTCACCTAGAGTCGTGTCGGTTAGCATCACTTATGGGCAGGAGGCAGTTTTCCCGCAGCACCTACCAGCAAGCAATACTACATTCGGCTTTTGTCTGCACTCATACTTTTGAGCCACTCAGTTCACATGACAGCATGATGTTAAGCCGATCGCTACTACCCTAGGGAGCGCTCAAGGCACAAAGAAATCAATGATGTAGCTCAGTCAGTGAGGCAGTATGGAGTCTCTGGGGGAGGGGACACGTCTTGGCCTCCCCGTCGCTACCACCCTATCAGGGAGCGCCTAGGGGAGTTCACACGGAACATATGGGATTCACTCCACAAAGAGGGCAGGACAACTTCCTGCATCTTCATAACGGATTGGTGCATTGCCACTGCGTTGAGACAGTTGGGGTGAGGAAGTTGGGCAGGGTCATGATCAGGGTGCTAGCTCTGCAGTATCCTCACACTTGGCCTTTTTTGTGCAATGCGTGGTGTATGTCCTGATTGCAAAGTCCTGGCAAATGCATGCGATGAATTATAAATTATTTGCAGTGAATTATCAATTACAAATTTAGGGCTCACGACGACCCGTTGGGCGCATACGAAAGATTCAACACAAGAGAGAAACCATAAGTAAGTTGAGAGTCCGTCACTAGGTCACTAGGCGCCTCAGTGCAGTGCAGTGTGTTGTAAATTTATTGCACTGAATTAGCCAGGTCTGTTGTCTGCAGGGATGATGTGGATTACCGCAGAATGGGGGCAAATGATAAGCATAACATACCAACGAGATACCCCGCGGCAGTAATCACTGTTTGATAGGAAGAAGCATTTGTCAGTTCTGCACAGGACCGGTCAAACATGATTTAGAGAACAAGTAGAGTAGAGCTTGAACTTAAGGTCCCGACCAGGAAGATATCCCGTGACTGACAAATCCAGTACTTCAGCGCTGATTCTGTAGGAGCGCTTGAAGCAAGTTGTTGCCTGTTGTTGGCTGTGTTGGCAACTGCGTAATCAAAAAGTTGGGCTGCGGCTGGGGCATACTCACTGCCTGCTGGGAACTCAAGTGATCAGACAGTCGCAACTGAATGCCTTGAGATCCCGAGTCCACCGAAATCGGAATGACAGTCGGAGAGGGCTGTCCTGCTACCGGAATCTGTACAGGGATCGTTGGAGCCTGGCCTGGGCCTAGGGTAGTCGGCGGCGTCGAGGGCTGCTGGAAGTTCACGGGAGCTGTCCCGTTGCCTGAGTTTGTGGCTGCATTCTCTGTCGGGACGTTGTCTCTCGGTGGCTTACGTACCGGCAGTTTGGGGAGTCTCCCCAGAATGTCATGCAAAATTGGCATGTCATTCTGCAGGGTTTCAAAGCCAGTGGTGATCTTGTTATCACACTCAGCAGTTTGGTCTACCAGTCCGCATGTGAGAGACTCAAGGCGGACCAACCTGTCTTCGCATGTTGCGACCATCTCTGCGCTGCTCTGCAAGGTTTGCTGAGCGCAGTTCGACGCCTCGCGCCCGCTCGCCACCATGTCAACCAGCTTCTTGATCTCCGGGACAACTGGTCCCAGCCCCCGCACCAGGGACACTAGATTTCTGATGTCAGAACAAGTGCCCCCATTGAGGTCCTTGTACATACTGCACGCCTTGTCATGCTTCTGATCCATGACCACACGTAGCACAGTCATCCTTTCTGAGACCTCTTCAATCTTGTCATTCAGCTGCTTTTGCATCCGAATCAAGAATTCCTCGATCGCTTTCTGGAGTTTCTCCAGGGCAGCTTCCTGTTGTTGCACCGACGGTTGCAGGATCACCACGCCATGCGTCTCTGTCACCCTGTTGAAAAATCCGCCGAGCTTGCCACAGTCAGTCACCACCGTGTTGAGCAACTTGTGGAAGTTTGCCACTTCGTTAGCCATGGACTTGACTGTGCTCATGTTACTGACCACTTCAAGTTGGTGCCTTTTGACTACCCCAAGTTCCGTCATCAGGTTCTTGATCTCGCTCTCTGTTAACTTAAGGGCTTGAAGCTGAGCCTTGATGTCCTTCAGGGCGTCTTCGGCCGACTTAAGGCCTTGAAGTTGAGCCTGAATCTCCTTCAGGGCATCAGCATCTCCACTCGCTGTTCCAGTCATGGACATCATGGAGCTCTTGACCTCCCGCAAGGTGTGTACAAGGTCATCAGCCTTCGAATTTTCCTGAAGCTGAGTTTGCACTGCTTGCAAAGTCAGCATGATCTTCTTTTGCCAGCGGTGCATATGATAGCTAACTGCTATCAGAAGCAGGAGAGACGCACCAAATAGGAAGATTTCCACATAGGTTGCTCCAACCTGCGCCGCACACCACACCCACTCAATCAAGGTGGTAAAGGGCGAGAGCAGATCCATGGCGCAGCACTGGTGCCTATTTTGGATTGCTAGCTACAGGCGTCGCTTGGTAGGATTAGCTCAGGCAGAATTTGCGTCTGACCTGCCCCCCCCTTTTGTGACATGATTATCTTGAAACATCAAGAGACTGGCAGGATTAGCTCAGGCAGAATTTGAGTCCGACCTGCCCCCCCATGTGACATGATTATCTTGAAACATCAAGAAACAGGGTTTGATTAAGGATTCACATCCATTCATGAAAGGGGGGGTTGTTTAATGTTCTTTAAGCATATAGACTTTCCTATGACGCATGTCACGGACAACTCTCCGAAAATGGCTAAACTTGTATGCTTCCTTGGCTGCCATGTCAGCAAGTTCATTAAGGGCATGTCCCTTATGTGCCTTGACATGTTTGGCAGAA
>BGNK01004068.1:41888-60614 GCA_003297005.1 Symbiodinium sp. clade A Y106
TCAAGTTCAGCATATGGTGCAAGGATCACTACACCGTAGGAGCCATGAGCAAACTTAGAGCTGCCATCACTGCAGAATACAATGGTTTGAACATCATCATTGCAGTCACTGGGGGCAACATACTTATAGGCCGAAGGATAGGGTTCTTCAACCGGCGGGTGGCGCATGGCAAGCAGCCTGAATTTATCTCCCACCTGGAGAAGCATGCGACCATGTAGGTCACAATCATTTAAGTTATGGTAGTACGTGAGGGGGACGAGGTCCTTACTACCAAGCCACCGGTTAACGGTCTCTTCCCATTGAGGTCTATCCAGGGCGGCCTGGTACCAGTATGGGGGCTGACCAACTAGTCTAACCGCCTCCAATGCTTTTTGGAGAAAGCGAGCTGCGTTCGGCCAAAAGCCCAAGCATCTTTTCTGTCTGTGACCGTTTCTAGCCAGCCAGTCTTCATTCTAACTCCCAGAATTAAAGAAAGGGGCGAGCGTCTGTCGGGAGGGAGCCTAGCTGCATGTCCCCAGAACCTAAAAAACGCTTGGGCTTGTACGGCTTCCCAGCGGCAGTGATTCATGCATTGCGCAGTCATACGGGCAGCTCTTCTTCTGACAACCTTATTAAATCCGAGGGGCATAAAGGGGTCAGAGGAGTATCTACAAAGACTACCCAAAAAGGAGGTGTGGAGGGTTTTGAGTGTCTTCTGAACAGCTTGAATGGGTCTGATGCATGCACTCATCCAGCGCCATTTGCTGGTCACATACGAATTAAGCAAATGCAACTTCTTCCTAATTGAGCCAGCCGGCCTTTTCAGTAGTTTAAAGTGACCCCAGAAACTATTCGTGGTCATGGCCAATCTAGCATTTAACACAGCTTGACAAGAAAGCCTAAAGCCAACAAGAATCCCGAGGAAAGTAAAGTGGTCGACTATCTCTAAGGGAGCCCCGTCAAAGATGATGGTATCCCGTTGAACAAAAGGTGCGGGCAGAATTTTACATTTAGCGAGGGAAAGGGTCAAACCGATGGCAGCCAGACAATCACGTATTTGGAGCAACATACGTTGAAGCTGGGCAAAGCTTGTTGCTAGGAGAATCAGATCGTCTGCGAAAAGGATATTGAAAAGTTTAACAGAAACCCCGCCAGATTCAACACATATCCAGGTAGATTCAGTGTCCTGCCAGTTATGGACAACATCACCTAGGAAGTAGTCAACCACCCTAGCAAAAATTTCAGCACTGTATGAAGATCCCTGAAGAATTCCCCTGTCAATGTCTTGTGACCAAGTAAAATCGGCCATGCTAAGGAGAACAGAGGAATAGGTTATAATTAACAGGAGTAACTCAGCCTCACGATGTGGTCCTAACACACGAAAAAATTTACTAACCGCGAGGTGGTCAAGATGATCGAAAGCGCTGGCAATATCTAATTTGGCAATGACTAAGGGTAGGGCATACTCATTTGAAAGGCGAATACACTGCTGCAAGGTACACGNATATCTAATTTGGCAATGACTAAGGGTAGGGCATACTCATTTGAAAGGCGAATACACTGCTGCAAGGTACACGATCCCTCAAGAGTTTGAGCGCCAGGGACACTACTCAGTTGACCCGCCGTCATTCGCGGGAAGTGTGCGCGAAGTCTATAGAGGAGTATTTTTGTGAACACTTTACCAGGGACAGAAGAAAGAACTATGGGACGAAGATCTTTGGGGGAAAGAGGGGCGACTACCTTAGGTATAAAGGTAAGGCGGGAAGCAAGCCACTCATGAGGGACTTGTGTATCTCCGAGAAGAACACAATTAAAGTAATCGGTGATGTGGTCCCTGAGTTCAGTTTGCATAGCAATCTGTAAGAATTCATAGCTGATCCCATCAGATCCGCAAGATTTCCCTTTTTTACAGGTTGCAAGTACCCCGTCAATTTCTTCCGGTGTACAGAGTCTAGGAGCAATAATTGGACCTACAAATTCCTCCCATTCTTCAATCGCCATATTCTTCGGGCGGGGATCGAGAGGTGTGTACTTAAGGCGGAAAAAATGTATGAGGTCGCACAGTGCCTTAGTTCTGCCACCNCGGGGATCGGGAGGTGTGTACTTAAGGCGGAAAAAATGTTTGAGGTCGCACACTGCCTTAGTTCTGCCACCAGCTCTTGTCAGATAATTGCAATGGGTCACCAATGAGGATTGTCTTCGCTTGAAGAAGGAAATTACTTTGTAATCACCCGCTGCTCCTCTGTCCAACAGCTCAGTGTACCATCTTTGTTTAGCCGCAGCACGACGGTGAACAATATGCAGCCCCAAGTCCCTCGCGGGGTTACCCCTGAGTTTCCTACGCTGATTAATTAGAGCTCGAATTTCGGGGGGATCTTTATAGCGACAAGAAGCATCCCGGAAGGAACAAGTCCTACAGGCAGCCGCAAGGGAGGACATAGTAACATCCTGCATGTTTAAATCCAAGGACTCAGCAAGTAAGTTACAAGCCTCAGTAGCTTTGCTAGAGTTCACCAGCCATTTACCGCTACGGTGTCTATCCGGCTTTCGTGGCTTCATGCGCGTATGCGGTACTAGCGTCTGCGTCAGTAGAACTGCTCTGTGGTCAGATCCCAGGATTGTGTTAGAATCAATGACAACCCTAAAATAGGAGCCAGACACAAGGGGTTGAGAAGATAACACATAGTCAATTTTTGAAGTCGACCCACGAGAATTACACCAGGTATAAGAGTCAGGGGGCCAGAATGCCAAGCCATGGGATCTGATCAGCAGATTACTGAGCGACGCTCTTTCATCACATGCACTTGCATCTGCAGTGAATTCAGCAGCACCTAATTCATAAAATCATAGTTACGTCTATTAATCCGGGTCATGCATTCGCCTTGACTGCGTGAATTCTTCAAGTTCACTCTGGAACTTTTGCCACATGTCTAAGCAGTCTTCCCTTTGTCCATGAGGGAGGTGTGCACTTACATAAAAGTGCCTAGTAGCGTCACGTTTAATTACAACTCCAATTCCAACTGTCAAGGGTACAATCTCAGTGACGTAGGGGAGGAGCCTAGCAGGAAGCCCCAGGGCTACCGAATGATGAGTCTTGGCAAGATTAGCAATGTAAAAACCCCAATCACCGTCGAGTCTGAAGTCATGGAGCTTCCATGGGTCACTTTGAGAAGCAAACCCACCAACTTCCTGAAGGCCTATGACGTCCAAGCCCTCTAGGCCCAGTTGGTCCCAACAGGTTTCAACTTCTTGGAGGGATTTACCTTGGAGGTTCCAGCTGACTGCATGGAATTGCACGGTTCTCTGAGTTAGCCCTCTCTAGCCGAGCTACTACCATATTGGCTGTAGCATTCTTGAAGTGTGTCCGGGGGACGATTAGTCGCCGCCGCAAAAGCACTAGCACTAATGAACCACTCCATGTGATTTCCGCGGTTGTCAAGCAGGAAACAGTCGCCCGCGACAGGGTCTTTTTTGTCAATGTGATGCAACACCTGAACGTGGTTCAGAAAGACCCTGCCTTGCCAGACAATCTCCGGAGCTGCAACCTTGCAACCCTGAAAATCAGGAAGATTCTCAAAGAAGACCTTAGTGAGCACGCATGCTCGAACCCGGGCTCGTTCTTCAGGGTTCTTATTCTTTGTTGCCCACAGTTTGCACCCATTTTGACCTTGAATCCCGCTCTTGAAGGCCTTTGTTTTGAGCGCCGCAATGATTTTGTTTTTAAAGGTTCTAAGGATGGAGATGTGGGCGTTTGGGTCAGGAAAGGCAAGTGTCAATCTGACGAAATTGGTCCTGGAGGCTGGGGCCCACAGTTCTGCGCAGCACTCAGGATGGCCTACGTTGTGTAGCATATGTTTTACCTCTTCAAAGGCTTCCGATTTACGTGCATCTGTCCATCCTCCGACAACTATTTGTAAGTCATCAGTGTCAGGACGCACATCTTCTGTGGCGAAGTGAGGAGATCTAGGGCTACGGGGGTGGCCTCCCGATCCTCTGCGTGGAGTTTGGGGTCCCCGTGAGGGGGTTGGGGATCGAGATGCCTGGTTTTTGAGGTCCTGAACCTGTCTCTCTAATTCGTCAAGACGAGTTTTCGCAGATTCATGCAGTTGGGCGTGTTCTTTCATACCCAGTTCAAGAGTATCTAGTCTCAGGCCTTGATTCTTGATCTCACTTCCAAACTCCAGGACATCTACATGGGTCCTATCCTGTTTCTGGTGCAGAGTAGCCATGGAATCGAGTAGATCTGATATCCACGGAGGTGCTGGACCATGCTGAGCAAGCTGGGCTAGGGGAGTAGTGGGGGCTGGGGCAAGGGTCGGCGTGGGCGCAACAATCGCATCCCCTCCAATGCCTCCGAAAACTTTATAGGGTCCCATGCCCGAGCCTAGTTGCTTTGAATGGCCTGCATCATTCTCAGATTCATCTGCATCCTGTTGGGTTAGGTCATAAACCGGGGGGCCTGCTGCAGTCATGAGTTCATCTTCTCCCCTATTTGTGATAGCTTCAAAGGCCTCATCACGTCTCGCCTTTTTTGGTTCTGTTTCTGTCGCTCTGTCACTTCTATTTTCACGTCGGGCGGGCCTTTCATTCCTACGACTTCTTTCCCTGGTACTCTCACNAAAGGCCTCATCACGTCTCGCCTTTTTTGGTTCTGTTTCTGTCGCTCTGTCACTTCTATTTTCACGTCGGGCGGGCCTTTCATTCCTACGACTTCTTTCCCTGGTACTCTCACGAGCATGCTCTTCCCTTCTCTCCCCTCGCCCCCTGGGTGCATTTTCAAGGACCCCCTGATGAGATGCAATCCTGGCAGCGTGTGGGCACTCAAGCGTAGACACCCGATCATCCACCTTTTCCATCTTCATTTCAACACTCAAGTCATTTGGGAAGGCAGGAGCTGAGGAGGAAACAGGCGCAGCTCTATCAGCACCACCACCTTCGCCATCCCTACCGATCGCAGGCAATTGCACTGACTCGGCCATACTGGTATACCGAGCAACCCCAATATCAATATCAATCAGAGAGTTTTGCCTAGATATAGGTCACCAGTAGCGAGGTTCAAGAGGCAAAGGGAAGCTATCAATGTTTCAGGCCGCCTTTACCAGACTCATACACTCAGTGCTCGAGCCGAAATCTTGAGCCATTTAGTAGTAGTAGTAGTCGTGGTGGTGGTGGTGCTCAAAGCCCTCAATCACTTGATCTGTCACGAGCTGCGATAGAGAGCGAATGTGACCATTGTCAAAGGCAATTGAAACATAGTGCGTGGCCAGCCCTCCGACACAGCTACCCGCCCAGAGAAAGCTAAGATCGGCCACCACACCCCTCGGGCAGAGGCAGCGGAGGCCAGCGCACCAAAATGGCACGAGCCAACAGGTATCCCTCCCAAGATACCAGCGGGGTTGCCGGGCAGCCAATACCTGCAACCCAACGGTGGCGACACTGGGGCGGAAGATGGGCCAAGCCAATGCTGTGTGGCGCGGGGAATCGCACCATCGAACAGAGGACTGCTGACTAGTGCTCAATCATTTGAATTTGTCACGAGCTGCGCTGGAGAGCGAATGTGATCGTTGTCAAAGGCAAATGAAACATAGTGCGTGGCCAGCCCTCCGACACAGTCACAGCCACCCGCCCAGAGAACACTATCGACCACCCCACCGGGGTGCAGCCTGGAAGGCTGTGGCACGAGCCATTTGGTGCGCTGGCCCTCCGCTGCCTCTGCCCGAGCCGCGGCGAGTCGTACCCTAAGCAGCCAGCAGGTATCCACCTCTCCCTTTCGGCACAGCTAGAGTAGCCGGCTCAAGGAAATTTCACAAGGCAGAAAAGTCAAAAGGTGGTGGGAGGGCGGGGCTATTGAGTTTCATAGTCGGCCCTTGCCTTCAGGGCCAATGCCCGGACTTGCTTAAGCTTGTGGGCCGAGAGCTTCAGCTCGGACAACTGTGCCATGCCGTCGCATAGATATATCCTGGCAGTCCTGGCTGAAGACCAGTGTCCTTTGACGCATACCGCCGGCAAATTGTTTGAAACTCGTGAGTGGCACCCCCCTCCGTAGGGAGTACCAGCGGTAGCCGGCGTCCACATCGAGTTTGCCCAAGAGGTCATTGAGACGCTTGCGCTGAAGGCCAGGCGACACTGCAGACAAATTGTGACCGGGGGATTTCTTCTTGCAGAAATTGGTGACGGCCATACCGACAAACTTGTCTGAGATTGTGAGGGAATCGGATGCACCCTGACGTTGTCCGCTTTTGGAGAGGCGAAGAGTCCACGCACCTATGCCTTTTGCAAGAACAAAGTCGCCGACCTTAGCCATGAAAAGTTCACCCGACCTTGCAGGAAGTTCGGAACGACTCCAGGCTGCATGCAATCTCCAGCTCGTAATGAAACGTGGCTTGACAGGAGGAATGAAAGGCCCAAGCCCACCCAAAGCACTGTGAAAGCTGGTCATCGACTGCAAGTACAGATGAGCCTAGTGGGGAAGATTCTCAGCAGGGAACAACTTTGCCACGACAGGCAGGTGCGTGTACGCGTACGGAGGGGGCGGGGGCGGGGGGGGACGGGGCCTTTTCCTTCCTGCCTGGTAGAGAGAGAGAGAGAGAGCGAGAGAGAGAGAGAGAGAGAAAAAAAAAAAAGGAGCGAACGAAAGACAGACAGAAACAAAGGAAGGAAGGAAGGAAGGGAGGACGGAAGCGAGAAGCTAACAATCACGGAACGAACCACCATGACGGACGTAAATACTACACGGATAGCTTCACTTGCACAAATAGAGAAAGCAAATGAAAAGATCAATCATAGCATTTTCAACCACATGAGAAATAATGCCACCAATAAACGCCGCGTGCCCTTTCTTTTGGAGGGGGCCCAGGCGGCAGGGAAGGAACAATGCAAGAACAAGGAAGAGGGTTTGATAAACGTGATCAACCACCATCGCCACATGAGCGAGCGGGTTTAAGGCATATGGCGACTGTGATCCATCGCCAAACGCGGGGGCGGATTTAAGAGCCTTCATGAGCCACCATCGCATGATAGGGAGCGGGTTTTAGACCAAGAAATGTGGCGGGCCGCTAGCGCCTAACGAGGGGGCGGGTTTGACAATGTGATCGAAGCAAGGGCCGCTAGCGCTTAGCGAGGGGGCGGATTTGACAATGTGATCGAAGCAACTACCATCGCCGAAGGCGCGAGATTAAGAAATGTGATCAGCCGCTATCGTGATCAACAGCTTCAGCAGCCATTGCCTCATGACGAGTTTAAGCAATGTGACCAACTGCCACCGCCTGAAGGATAGGCTGCGGTCTGGATGTGTTGAGACCCGTCAGTCGAGAATTGCATTTGCAAATAAATGAGGGCTCCGGGGAGTTGCGAAGCTTGCTATGAAGAAACCTCCTGCAGTATCCAGATGAATCTTTTCCAGATCGGTCATTCCATCATTGTGTTTGCAAAACAGCACTGCCACGCCCATGCCTGCACTAGAATACTGGAATTGCCAAGACTATACGACGACAACGATGGCGACGATGACGATGACGACGACGACTGCGACGAGGGCGACCACGGCGACAGCCACTACGACTACTAGTAACCGGTAGCAGTACTAGTTCTACTAATTCTACCAGCTCTACAAGTACTACTACTACTACTACGACGACGACGACTACTACTTCTGCTACTACTACTCCTACTACTACTACTGCTGCTGCTGCTGCTACTACTACTACTACTGATACGACCACTACTACTACTACTACTACTGCTACTACTACTACTACTACTACTCCTACTCCTACTCCTACTCCTACTACTGATACGACCACTACTACTGCTACTACTACTCTACTACTACTACAACGACTAAATACGACTACGACAACGACTACGACTACTACTACTACTACTGCTACTACTACTAGGTGCTGCGAAACGAAGAGCGCTCTTTGGGACCAAGATTTTGCCCATCTTGCCCATCTTGGTCAATTTTGCAAATCTTGCCAATCTTGGGGGCTCGCCAATGGGCCAAGATGTTGCTAATCTTGTTATTTTGCTTGCCGGTTTGGGGAGCAAGAATGCATGTAAGGTCGAGCATTTTGCAACCTTGCAATCTTGCTAGTGTGCACACTTGGCGGGAGGGCCGAATCTTGAAATCTTGCAATCTTGCACCACTTGGACCACTTGCACCACTTGAACCACTTGCACCACTTGAACCACTTGGGCCGCTTGCATCATTTCACGAAGAGAAATGGTGCAAGTGGCCCAAGTAGCTCAAGTGGCGCAAGCGGTACAAGTGGTACAAGTGGTACAACTGGTCCAAGTGGTCCAAGCGGTCCAAGCGGTGCAAGATTGCAAGATTTCAAGATTGCGGTCCCCCCCCATCGTGCACACTAGAGCAAGATTGGCAAGATTGTAATTACCGTGAAATCTTGCCCCTTCCCCTTCCTAGCGAAGCAAGCTTGCCTGCAATCTTGTCCCCCCTTCCCAAAAAAATCCAAGAATCTTGCAAACCAAGATCAGCAAGATTGACTGCACGTTCTTGGTCGGATATCGGACTTCTTTTCCCCACACCACTACTACTACTACTACTACCACTAGTAGTAGTACTACTACGGGACACTCACTTTGAAGGCCTGGGCCCTGGAGTGTGGGTGGAGTTTCCAGGATATGACAGCCGTGAGCAGGGCCACATCCTTGGACATTTGGTTCAGGCTGGAGATGCCCGTGGAGCGGGCAATGGACGGGCCTTTGAAGCCAACCTGCTCGCAGTGCAGGATGGATACTATGACTACTGGATGGAGCAGACCTACGGGAGCTTCACCTTGGAACGCGTGGTTCCCAGTCACGGTGCCCGGACAACACCATGTATCGCCACACGGTCCACGTCGACGTGTTCAGGATTCTGGAAGGAGCAGCTGCCTATGGTTGGGTGGCTGACAGATGAGAACAAAGACGCGGGCCAGGCGACACCCGGCGAGGCTGGCATCGCTGACGCTGTAAAAGGTGCTCGGAGCTCCTCGCCCAGGCCCATGGGGAGTGATGGCCGAGCAGATGGGGGCTAAACTTCCAGCAGTCGCCCGAGGCTACTTTCAACTCGTATATCTCACGGCTCACCCGGCGAACGAGATAGGAGTGAGAAACTACAAAAGACTCGCAACGTTGGCGGCGGTGATCGACGCAGTGGCCGAGAACGACCCTTTCCGGGCGTTGGACATCCTGGTGCAGCGCTTGAAGGCGGTGGAGCTGGCTCACCTCCAAGGGAACTGGAGCTAGGCGGAACGGCTGGAGCTGGTGAAGGGCGGCGAGTGGGGAGCTGAAGACCGCGCAGCAGGAGGTGAAGACGGACTGGTCGCTGAGGCAAGGCAAGCATAACCTCACGGGTGGGAGTCCCGCAGTGGCGGACAAAGGGGGGGCCGACGAGGCCGCTCCGAAACTCCGAAACAAAGGCGAGGCGAGCGGAGAGAAAGCAGGCAAGGGCAAAGGGGGCCCGGTGAAAGTGACAGCCGAGGGAGGCAGATCTCAGTCGGGGGCTCCTGGCCTTCGGGTTCGGGGCCACTCTTTGAGATCCCCATCCATTGAGGGCATCCCGGAGGACGTGAAGATTGAGAAGGAGCAGATCGACCAGCACCTGGCTGATCCTCGCATGGTCGAACTCTACGAGGGCTCCATGCAAACGTCTGGGACCCAGGAGTCGCGAGATGAGGCGGCATTCCAGTTTGCCGGGATGATGATTGATAACAGCGAGGTCCCGACGGAGAACCTCCTGGCAGGGTTGGGCAACAGGTTTTCGGTCCTGACCGACCAGGCCCGTTTTGTCGGCGAGTTTTGCCGAGTTGTTGGGGCGAGCGCCCCAGTGAAAGACGCGACCCGAGAACCCTCTGGAAGGCTTCTTTAAACGCACAATGGAGTGCCTAACCGGGAATGGCACGTACTCAGGCTGGACTGGAGCCAACGGTGGGATCTACATTGGCTTTGGCCTTGCCCGGTCCGTTTCCCATTCCAGCTTGTGAAGGGCCATGCAAAGGCCGACGAGGACGCCGTGCTGGAGGATCAGCTGCTACGTCCTGGGGCAGGAGCCCCAGCTGGACCTAGGATCTGGAAACGGTGTTGTGCTTTGCCGCAAGGCCGGGGCCTTTGGGCAACTTCCTGCGGGTATTGCCCTGCTGCACTAGAGAGCACTTCAATCAGACGCCCGTCGAGCTACTGCCCCCGGCAACACCGGTCGAGTCACGCGCTCTGGTGGCTGATGCTGGAGGCGTGGAGTGCCCAGGCGCTTGGGCCCGAGACCTCGGCCGAGATCAACGAGTGCTCGAAGGGACACGGTTACAGCTTGGGATCGTCAACTTCATGTGTCAAGTGCTGCCATCCAAAAGAAACCTGGACCGCGGCGCAAGAGGGGTGTGTGTGGCCCGGCTTGAAAAGTACTCGAAGCTGGCCAAGACGTGCAAAAGGCCTATACTATAGCCGCTGACCTGGGGCCGGGAGAGGCTGGTCGGATCTCCCCGTCGGAGACGGCTGCACGTCGAAGACCCTGAGCCCCTTTGCATCCCTGACCATGAGCTTGGGGAGATGAGGAAGACGGCACGGAGAGCAGAGAGGAGCATGACTTGAACGTGGGAAACCTGGTCAAGGCCGGGATGCTCGAACGTGAGAGGCCCGACGAGACTTTGAAGATCGAGGGCGAGCATGTTTGGGGTCCACAAAGGATGGATAGAGAAAGAGAACAGCCAATGGTTGCGGACCCTCCGGCTCATCATCACAACCTCATCCCCAGCAACCAGGTTAAGGGCGAGTGCCAGGCCAGCCGTCAGCTAAAGACGGGTTATGCTCCAATGTGGTGGCAGATGGCCTTGGTCGAGGATGAGGTGGTCCTTTGTTACGGTGAAGATGTCAAGCACTGCTTCCGTATATATTCTCACCATCGCCAAAGTGGCGAGGATACTTCGTGATCGGGAAGGTTGCCCATGAACTTGCTTTGTGAAGATGGGCACCCCAGCAGCCACTCGCGGCCCCGTGTGAAGAGCGCTCCCGTGGGATGGTCCAACATCGTCGACTTTGTGCATGGGTGAAGAGTGGATGGAATCCTGGCGACGGTCCGAGTCGCTGGGTGGAGCGCAGAGCGAAGACCGATGCCTAAACCATGTCGGCAGGTCTTCAGCAAGCGTACGAAGGCAGCCAGAAAGGAGGAGGGAAACATTTTGGGAGCTCTTAGGTGCTAAGTTGTTGGTGCTAAGTTGTTGCCCCCGGAACCGAGAGTAGGTACCTTGTTGCTGGTTCACGTTTTCTTGAGTTCCTTCGTTTCTCACCACGAACCTTCTCCTTTCAGTTTTCTCTCACTGGACCGGGACGTGGCCGTCTTCATTGAAGAACTTTGGGAGGAGGGTGACCCAAAGTCCTTTGCTGGCGATACCCGGCGTAACACGGCATGCATGCCTTGTTCCCCCCTTCCCGGCTGCGGCTGCAAAACTCCGTGATCAGGATACATGCGCGGCAGAACACAACAAACTTAATATGTCTGTACAAGGCTGGAACACCCATGACACATTCTATGCTGTATTGCATTTTTCCACCGGGCGGAGCCGTCTTATTCCCCCATTCTCAAACCAGCAAACGGCAAAGGTCGCGAGAAAAAACGTGCCTTCCTCTTCGAGTGAGTGATATCAAGGGGTATTGAAAGGAACGCAGGTGAATTATGGGTCTCTGGGCTGCCCTGACTTCGGTACCATACGTGGCACCGGAAGGATTTACATCGGCCGTGGGTTGAAAAGATCCCAGCAAACAAAAAAAACAAAGGAAAAACCACAAAGGGGACCCAAAAAAAAGCTTCCCGCGAGGAAGAGCATGCTGGCCGCTGCTAAGGTGCTGGCCACCAGCACAGCCTGGCTCAGCTGCTGCTTCCAGCGAACTACGCAGGAACAACTTTGCCGGGCATGCATCAAAGCAGCTTTTCGCAAGGTCACCCACGTCGCGACCATCACTGCCAACAACCTCAGTCGTGCTTCGAATCCCGGCACCATCCTGACGTGTGAGCTTGTATGCAGCAGACACATGGAAGAGCCCCCCCAGTCCTAAGCTCGATACCAGGCAATTGGCAACACCAGCCTCGGCTTGTGGCGAGCCAGGTTGAATCGGAAAGCCTCCTCCTCGAACTCGCGAGGCTTTTGCGCGCAAGATGTTGGCAAAGAGCACGCGCCGCCGAGCGTCGTCTGGCTCGTTTGCTACCTTAGAGCTTTTAGCCTGAGAACAGCTTCTTCCGCAAACGGCTTTCGCAAATCAGACCGTGGCGATTTGCGAAGACCTGAGCCGAGCTAAGGAGTGCACAGTGTGTACACAGTGTGCTGCTGTCGCCGTCACTGCACACTTGGCCCCGTGACTCCAGAACCGTCGCGAGCAGACTCGCCTGTCCGATGTTCAACAAAACCTTTCAGAAGAGATCCATGCAAGCTAGGGGAAGGAAGCGGAGCAGGGAAACCTTAAGTCTTAAGGGTGGGGAGGGGATGAGGGGGGAAACTGAAGAGACATCACGTCTGTATCGCGTGCGGAAGGCGGGACACCGGTCCCGGCTTGGACGGCTTGGGGATCCTCTATCAGCCATGTGGGACCCTGCGCCTTGCTGCCAGGCGCTGCGCAGAGGTCGAGGACCAGCTCCGCCGAAGCCGTTTTGGCGTCCTCCCAACGGTTCCGAATCACTTCCCGACAATATCGAACAGAACCGTGAGCTTCGAGATGGCTTGACAAGTCTCAAACGCAACACTCCGCGACGAAGACTCATTCTGACATGTTCAAACTCAGAATTACCGAGTCCGGTCGAGGGGCCGTGCTTGCATGCCCCTGCGATGCCTGCAAGCCTGCACCTAGGAACACTCCGTAGCAGCTTTCGACCATAATGGCGATAAGCTTCGTGCCTGCACCGCTTGTGCCAAAGCAATGGCAGGCAGCATGGATGTCGGCTCTTGGCTGTAGACCTGCACGGGTCTTGTGCTCATCATCTTCAAAACCAGACTCCCGCACTGAAGAACATGATTTCGGCAACAGGCCGCAGTGGATTCACACAACGAACCGAATCGCGCACCAGCGCGGCAGCTCGCGCGCCGAGGACGGGGTGGATTCGCACTGGCTTAGGGAACTTACGACTCAGGAGTTTCAAGTTTCTAGCTTGGGGGACTGTATCGATGCGAACGCATGAACGAGGCAAGCAACAGCCTTTGCCCCCGCAAAGGACAGAGGGCGCGGAAAACTCTGCTTTTTTACGCCCATTTAGCGTCTCGCAAGATAAGTCAAACTCTGAAGGAAAAGGGTGCCTGCGGCATAACCGTAAAGCAAAATGCAAGGTGGGCAGCCAGGACATGTTAACTGCCAAAACTCCGAACCCGGGAAGGGGTTGGAAGGCAGGCAGGTAAGAGCGTGAGAGGTGGGCCCCAATGCCTGAAGGAAGACTGCAGATGAAACTGTAAGCTTGAAAGAGGAAAAAATTCTGAACAAGAGATGGAGGGCAGGGCCACACCCAAAACCCTGAATCCTGAGTCCCTACAAGGTGATGAGGAGTGGACAAACCTGAAAAGGAGGTACTGTAGGAGACGAATGGTTTTGAGCAAATCGGGGCTAGTCGTGCTGTTGCGCGTTGCAAGAAGCATGCTTGACAAACCTGCCCCTGAACCCGCTGAATGCTTCAACCCGACACCTTGATGAGTGCACGGTAGCCTCTAGCATTGAGGTTGCTTTGAGACCAGCGTTTACAATTTAATTACCACGAGCCCGTGGCCGTGACAGCCCTCACCCTGTTTGGCTCGCCACAAGGATCGATCGGAGGCCCTGGCCTCCCCCGTCAGGTGCTCAACCGTGCTGCCAATGTCCTGTGCTGGGATAGCACAGGAAGAAGCGGTCTAACCGCTCTTCATGCTCTTCGTTGATCTTCGTTGCAGAGCGCCTCCGCCCTGCATGACCATTGCTGTTTTCATGGAGCACTGGTTGGATCTCTACTGGTTCATGACCAGAGTGTTCAAGGGCCTTGTGGCCGCAGCTCATCCTGCAGGATTGAAGGCAATCGCTTCTTCCTTGCTGAGTGCTGCATGCTGCGGTCTCTGAAGAAGGCAAAGCCTTTGTGAGGCTTCGCTCCTCAAGCGAGCCGCGGTTCTTGCTGGGCTGCAATCAATTCGAATGCTTCCTGTGCTTTGGTAGCTGCGGGACCCTTGGCCGCACGGGTAAGGGCCATGGACCATTAGGCCTTCCTCCAACCCCCTCCACGATCAGTAAAGCAGCAGTCCTGACCGGAGCCAGAGAGAAGAAATCCGTCCGAGTACCAGGGCAACGGATGAACGCCCCATCCCATTTTCCTGAGACAGGCGACGGTTAGCCACTAACATCGTGCGAGACCATGGCCGGAGGCCTGATCACTGCCAGGATGTCTCGACTAGCCTTCTAAATTCTTGCCAAGCAAGCAACGAGTCACGAAGGAATGAAGCCGACTAAGTACTACCTGCCTTGCGTGGGTTGAGACGGAGAGTCTGCCCGGGTCTTCGTAACACGGCCTCGCCACAGCGACAAAGAAACTGTGCGGATTCTGCCAGCACTCCGAAATCAAGGACGTGGCCCGCACAAAGCGTCGAAGCCCCAGTCCAGAGGTCAAGCCTGAGTAGAGCGAAGTCGCACGCGACCAGAAACCTGCAGCAGTCCTCCTGAACGCTTAACCACAGCTTAGATTACTCCCTTGGGGACTGCAGTTTCTTTAGGCTTGCTCGTGCGCTCAAGAAGAGGTGGCTTCCTTAGTTCGCCTTTCACTGATTTCGTGCGTTCACCGCTGTCCCCGCGATTCGGCAGTCTTCAACCCCATCTTCTGCCAGTGACGCGATTTCCACGGCAAAATTGTTGCACGCCTGTTTCTGAGCTGTGAACCGCAGGCGACTGCGATGTGATGCAGGAAGGCTCTCGGAACCTGGTCCCAATTCTCAGCTGCACCTCGACAACCCAACTCACTGAAGGCCTCTGGAGCTCGTCGCAGACCTGCCGTGCCTGCCGCGCTGCTTTAAGAGCTCTGTCCGCGCTCGTGGCCCTGGCCTTGGCCCTGGCCTTGGGTGCTGGGCCTCGGCCTCGCTGGCACAGTTCGGAGCCTGTCTGCGGCATTTGAAACTCGTCAGCCAAGTGGGTTTTCAGCAGTGCTGAAAAGCCTGGAATCCAAACCTCGGAACATTGCATGGCTGCGATGGCTGCGATGGCCTTGGCTCCTTTTACTAAAACACCTACTGTAAGCCTGCTACAAGCTTAGGGCCTAGGGCTTGGGTGCCGAGCAAGAACCGAAAGCCCCAAAGCCCACGGTCGGCTCGCGAAATGTCTTGCACGCTGCAACCTGAACACGTGCGTAGTCTGCGTAGTTTCATAGTTTTTTGTTCTGCGGATGGCGCACACTGTGTTCGATGGACGTGCCACGCAAGAAGGACAAGCCGTCAACACTCAAGAGGAGCCAAGCAAACTGGCTTGCCACGATCCAGCATTCACGAACCGCTTGCCATTGTCCAGAGCATGCAGAGCAGCCACAGGCCTTTTCTCATGCAAGCACCAGCTCCCTCCTGGTGACTTTGGTCCCCTGGATCCCAGCCGGATCTCATCCCTTAGCTTTCGGGCAGACACACCTCAAAATGAAGTAGCAAAGCACGACTGCAGCTTCATCAACCTGAGATATGTTTATCGCACACAACAAGATTCGACAAGTCAACCTGTGAGGCATGCAGTGTCCAGTCTGCGCCACGTTGCAGGGAGCTAGTCCTCCGTCGGAGCTCCCTCAGCAAGCCCAGCGCAGAGGCTGTCTTGGCTTCTTTGCGGCGCGTGTCCTTCGGCAGTGAAAGCGAGTACAATCGAGGCCGTAAGCGGTGCTGTCCGCATGGGGGCTCCTGTGGAAGAGCTTCTGCTAAGCTCTCGAGTTCGCCCCGGAGGAACTGCGCCGCCGCGTCCAGGAGGGAAGCTTGCCTCGGCATGGGTTCAGTATCCGACTTGGAAGCCATGGCTGTGGCCACTTGCAGTTCAGGCCACAGGAGCAGCCCTGTGGAACTGTTCTCATCACAGCTACCTGGCCCGAAGATGCTTCGGGGTGCTTTCATATTGTTCAGGACTGCCACAGTAGGGAGCGACGGGGTTCCAAAACCTGGCGGCAACACCGGACCGTCGGGGGCCTGGCTACCAACCCTTTTCGATTGCAACTGCTGGACCCTGCAAGGATTTCGCAGAATGCAGAGTCTTGAAAGTGCTCCCCCAGGTTGCTAAGACTTTGACCCACGGACCGCCCACTGAACGGATCGAGCCGAGTCTACGTTTAAGTGCGACGCAACAGTGATTTACGACATGCGTGCAGGATAGCACATGTGTGCAGCACGGCGCATATTCACGGCTACGAAACTGTGACCATGTCAAATGTGCATGTTATGCAAGTTCGAGGTGGAACATGTCGCCGCCTGCCCAAGGCTGTCGCAGGAAACATTTGCCATCCGAAACAAAACACTCATCTGGCAAGTGCAGGCCGTATCAGGCCCTGCGGAAAGCAGCTCGGCTGCCCCTTTTCTTGAAGCAGGGCTCTCAAGCTATGCCTGCCCTTCCAACCCTTATCTCGACTGCCCCTCCACACCCCAACGAAGCATCGTTCCAGACGTTCGCGTAAACAGCGGGACATCCCTGGACAGACGAACCGCTTCTCGATTTGTTGCGGCCTCGCAGCGCCACTTCCGCAAAGCCCAGTTCCCCGATGGTCGCGATGAGCTCGGAGGAAGCATCTGGACGAGACTCGCAAAGGGTCTGGACTTTGCCTGTTGCTAGGACGATACACACGCACGACCCGGCCTGACCAACTGAAGCTCGCCTGTGCAAACGGCCAGGCTGCCCTGTAGCCCACTCCATGCAACTCCTGCCTCGGCATCCTTCAACAAGTCTTTGTGGTGTTGCTCGCGCTGCAGCTGCCTTCTGCGGCACCACAAGCGTGGGAGAGCGCAGTGCCACCGAGCAATCGCCAGCCCTGCCTTACACGCTGCTCCTGCCGCTCGACTCGCAGACCCAGGTCTCGAGCCTGCCGAGCAAACGCCCCGCGGTGCTGCCGCGCAGCAAGAACCTTTGCCTTGGCCCGTTGACTTCGAAGCGCGGCTTCCAGAGCAGCGGTCTCTGACAAGGCTGCCTTGAGCTGCGCCTAAGTTCTTTGCCATTAGCCGCTGCCCCGGATCGCTATGTGAACTGCTTGTTGCATAAACTCTACGTAAGGCCAGCTGCATCTCTGCTGGCGGCACGCTTTTGCAGGTCCTGGATTCGCTCACTGGCCTCTGCTCTCGCAGCTTCCTGCCGTGAACGCTGGTCAGATCTGATGAAATCTCTGTGGCATTCCGACACCTGGCTCGCACAGCGGCATCGACGTCTTTGCAGCTGGATGTGCCTGCCTCCTGCTTTGGGATGCATGCTTGGGAACCCACTAGGCCACTAGGCCGGCCGCTGCAAGATCAGCCGGAGCAGCCACAATTAGGAACGACTCTTGTTGTTCCGCGTGTATGGATGCGGTCGCATCCTCATGACAAGAGTTGACTCTGGTGAGATCTGGTAGCGGGATGCCAAAGAATCTTCTTTCAGGATCTTTCCCTCGTGGGAAAGCCCAAACATGTCCTCGGGACAACCCGTCTTGTCAACGATGGTTCTCTTGACCTCAACGACGGGCTTCTGCAAGTCCACCTTGATCACGATCGTCTTGTTCTTTAGGTCTTTTACAAAAGCCTGGACAAGCTCGTCATCGCGACCGGACGTCATCGATTCCAGTGCTTGCCTGGCTTGTTCTGCGTCGGCTTGTGCTTTAGATGCCAACTGCGAGGTTAGCTCTGCCTGCACCTGTGCTCGGATCAGCGTGGTGCTGCGGTCTTTCTCTCGCAGCTCACGCCTGAGTTCGGCAAGCTGCCCATGATGGCATGCAGCTTGTGACCGGAGATGGCCAAGAAGCTGTTCTTGTTGAAGAATAACCCTGCTCAGTGATGCAATTGTGCTGGCTTGCTCTGCCACTTTCTTCTCCTTCAAGTCGAGCCTCCGGGCCAAGTCTGCACGCTGAAGCACCAAACATGTAGCCTCATGTCCTGCACAGGCGTCCTGCGGACCTGACCATCCACAGCTATCGCGAAAGCGGGGGCAACGTACGAGAACTTCGTCAAGCAGGGTCTGAACTAGGTGGTTGGGATTCATCTCCCAGGAGTTCAATGGAGATCTGCACGTGGGACAGCGGGCGTCTCGCTGTAATGCATGCTCGATGCAGTCTCGACAGAAAACGTGCTGGCAAATGGATGACACGGGCTTCACGAAGACCTCCGTGCAAATCACACATCTCAACGCTTTGGATACGGCCTGTGGGTTCAGCAGCTGCTCATCCGGAAGACCCATGGCAGCTTCGAACACAAGTCCAGCAGGGAAGCTCTGAGCTTGTTAAGGCTTGGAGTACTTGCCAGCCATGAGCGGCATGTCTTACATGGGATGACATGCCCTTCGGTGTCTATCGCCGTGAAATGGCCGAGGTTGCTCGTCCCACCACACTGCCTGCAGAAAGTGCCGCCCATCTCCCGACATGCAACTGCATGCAACTGCCATGCCTCTGTGGCAACACCTCGGGCCTGCAGTCTGCCGAAGCGGCCAAGCTTCTTAGGCCAAGCGGTCACTGGAGAAACAGACGAGGCCCTGGGCCCTGGCCTGCTCGGCAAAGGCCTCCTGTATTAACGCACGTAAATTGCCCACACAGTCGATCTCAAGCGAGGCCATCCCCCCCCCCCC